>JAFEMH010006669.1:0-116512 GCA_022495995.1 Adenophora triphylla var. japonica | reverse complement strand
GATGAAAGATAATGGATCTCGTTATCTTCTTCTCGGGAGATCGGTCTCTACGTTTGGATCAGTCGGGCAATTTTTGAGTGAAAGTGATACGGATCTCGCTATCTTTCTCGTGGGCAGCACCCTGGGCCTTACGCTTAATCAGCCTGGGGTAATTTTTGCCATGAAAGATACGAGATCTCGCATCCTTCTCAAAGGCACTCGGTCTTGCCCACGCTTCGATCGCCGGGGCAATTTTCATGAAAGATACTGGATCTCGTTATCTTTCTGTAAGGCAATTCCTGGCCTTACGCCTTTCGATCCGCCGGGGTAATTTTGATGAAAGATACTGGGATCTCGTTATCTTTCTGGGAGATCGGCTACATTTGATTTGACTGGGCCGGGGGTAAGTAATTTTTGATGAAAGATACCGGGATCTCGCTATCTTTCTCAAAGGCAGCTCCTTGCCTTACGTTCAATCGCTTCTGGGGGTAATTTTTGATGAAAGATAATGGATCTCGCATCCTTCAGTCAGGCACTCCTAGCCTTTTACGCTTCGATCACGGGGTAATTTTGATGAAAGATACGGATCTCGTTATCTTTCTCGTGGCACCTTGGCCTTATCGCTGCTGATCGCCTGGGGGTACTTTGATGAAAGATAACAACAACACGGGAATCTCGTTTTAACTAAGTATCTTCTCAAAGTCACTCGGCCTTATCGCTTGACTGCGCGGGTGTAATTTTGCATGAAAGATACTGGATCTCGTTATCTTTCTTCATGGGTCACTCGGTCTTTACGTTTTATCACGGGGTAAATTTTTGATGAAAGATACTATGATCTCGTTATCTTTCTCGGTCTCACTTGGTCCTTACGCTTTTACTCACGGGGTAAAATTTTGATGAAAGATACTATGGGATCTCGTTATCCTTCCTCGTGGGCACTACGGCCCACGCTTCGACCGCCGGGGTAATTTTGATGAAAGATACGGATCTCGTTATCTTCTGCGTCACTCGGCCTTACTTTTCTTACTCCGCCAAAGGTAATTTTTGATGGGAAAAGACAATGCGGATCTCGTTATCCTTCTCAGGTGGCACTCGGCTCCTTATCGCTTGACTCGCCGGGGATAATTTTGATGAAAGATAGCGGATCTCGTTATCTTTCTCAGTGGCACTTGGCCTTACGCTCGACTCGCCGGGCATAATTTTCTTGACAAGGGGCCGACTTTGGTTAACTTTGGTTAACTTTGTCAAGTCGGGACTCTGAATTTGCAGAGGGGTCCCGAAATTTTAAGGGGCAAAAGGGTCATTTTGACCTTGCAATCTCATCCGCGCGGAGAGGACCCTGGAAACCAGTGGGTATTTAATTTTCGTGGCTTAACGCCCTTTCTTCTTCCTCTCACCCAATTTTTTGAATTGCCAGGAGAGAAGAGAGACAAATTCAGGAGAGAAAACCCATTTTTGGCCCTAGAAGCTTCAAAATTCGTCCGATTTCTTCGATTTTTTGAGCTAATGGAACACTCTGGGAAGGCGCTTTTCAAGGCCAAGGACGTGGCCCGGTAGCTGAGAGGCGGATTGGAGCTCGGTCCTGTGGATGAGGAGGCATTACAATCTTTCGCACCTATTGCGGAGGAGCATTACCCCGACGCTTGGCAAAACATCGGGGCTTCGGATCCGCATCTCCGAACGGTATATTTCGAATCCTCTTTGATCCTTTTTTGTTTCATTTCTCTTTGTTTGAAATTTTTGGATGATTTTTGAATTTTTTTTTTGAATAGTTGAATATTGATATTGATGATATGCAATGTTGCAATGTAATTTCAGTGAGTGTCCCTAAAAATGTGCGAGATTTTGCTTGGGGAAAAAAGAATTGGCATTTTTTGCCACATTTTTTTTTTTTTAGTTTTGAAAATTACATGTGAAAATTCGAAGAATTGTGATTTTTTTTTTTGGAATTGAATATTGCATGTTCTCGATGATGATGATTTTTTTTTGAAATTGAATTTTGATATTGATGAATGATGATGCAACGCATGCATTTTGTTTGGAAAGAATGGGCATTTTGCCAATATGAGATGTATGCGTATGTTTAGGATTTTTTTTTTTTTGAAAAGTGGGACGGATTTTTCCTCCCGTAGGATGTAAGATGGATGATATGCATGTATGCATTTTTTTTTAAAATGGGACGGAGTTTTTACTTCCGTAGGAATGCATCTTTTTTTTTTTTGATGAATGCATTAGACTTTGTCAAAATTGTTTTCTTTTATGCGAGAAAAATGGGGCTATGCTCATTGTATGCGTCGTTATGTCGTTTCGAAATTTTTTTTTTTTAATGTAAATGCAATCTTTTGACATTTTCTCTCTTTTTTTTTTTTTTTTACAGGGCGGAAACCGTTTTGTGACTGGAGCAACAACAAGATGAAGACTCGAGGATCGGTGGAGTCTCGTGATTGACTTGTGGGACCGGCTTCCGAATGCGGGCCGAGGAGCTTGCCGAGTCCGAGACAGACGTTGTCGAGACGGGCTCCGGGAGTTTGTCGAGTGCTTGAGGACCGGTCAAGTTCCCTAAGTGCAAGTGGCTTCGATGTTCGCTCTAGCGCAAAGATTGGTGGGATGCGACCCACACATTCCACTTCTTCCGGGGCGAGGCGACCGTTACGCCTTCCGACTATGCCGCGATCACTGCCTGTCTCTTCAATGGACGCAAAGATTGAGTGGAGAGATGGCTATGCTGGCGATGCCGATCCGTTGTGCTCTTCGGATTTTCCCCTATTCCCAAAAAGGGACGGGATGGAGTATGCCGTGGTCTTCAAGATCGTGGAGACCATCGCGAGTTACGAGGCCGGGAGGATAGGTTTAGCGCCGAGCGATTGCTAGGTCCTTCCTCCGGTTTACCTTTCGAGCACACTCTTGGGCATGCCGAGGGACGGCAGCTGCCTCGCCGAGGTCCTTGGAGGACATGGAGACGGTTGGAGATATTTCCCGGGGGAGGCCGGCCGGGCCGAGCCGTATTTCGCTCTGATAGATACAAACCGGGAAGGCCACGAGCTCCCCGTATCGCTTCGAGTTTGCTCCGAGGTATAAGCCTCTTTTGCTTTCCCTCTTTCCTTCGAGCACGCACTTTTATTTGCAGACCGGATTGATTGGATTTTTACCTTTCGCAGTGTAATGGGCGTTGGAGTTTTTCCACGTCACGGTGGAGGCGAGGCGTACGTCGGGCGTGGCGTATCCGGCCATGCAGCCTTGGGTCCAAGCATGCCCGGGAGAAGATAAGCCCAGTGGGGCGTACGACTCTCGTGTACGCGGATTGCCTTCCTTCGACGGAGGCCGAGACAGATGAGGGGATGATATTCTTCCCCGGGATCGCTTGAGGTAGCTGGCAAATCGAAGGGCGCCGAGATCTCGGACAAAGGCAATGGAGGATTTTGAGGGCCCGACTTGCGACGCCTACTATCTCGGGAGAGAGAGGCGACGCGCGCATGGCGCGAACTCGCCGAGGACACCGGTGGAGCCTCCCGCCGATATGATGCATCCGAGCGATCGGCCGGCGTGACTGGGATGATTACCGAGCAGCCAAAGACTTCTGACTTCGTGGCGATCGAGCCATATGCGACGGCGTTCGCTCGAGGAGGCCGAGGATGCCTCATGTGCTTTTGGAGAGGGAGGGGCTTCGGGATCCCGCGTACCTCTGGACGGATTTTTCCTACATCCAGATGGGGTCCGATCGAGGGTGCAGATCCTCACCCGAGCGGCTTCCACGAGCTTTCCGGCCTCGTCCGGTATGAAGGTATGGCTTCACCTTTTCCCCTTCTTTTCTTTCTTTTGTTTCATCATCTCTAAGATCACTTCTTTTTTTTTTTTTTGACGCTTGCTTTTGTGCGCTGAGGCGGTCGTCGAGACACCGACGAAGCAAGTGATCGGAGCCAAGAGGTTCATACGGAGGATGGTTGCTTGCGGGGCACCTCGTGCTAGGGCGAGGAGACCACGGCCGGCACTCCGTCCGACGGGAGGCTTCTCCTATTCCCCTGAGACTTCTTCCGAGACCCCTCTTCTCCTCTCATTGATCACCGCGCGGCACCGCCTTCGGATCACGTCATTCTTGGGGATCCGCACGGCAGTGGACACGTCCGGGGCGGCATGCGGGTCGTCTCCGTATGTTCAGTGAGTCTGACGCCTTCACCTTCTGCACGACTTCTTCAGTGGATCCGGGTTTACCCTATCGAGCGTGCCGCTGGTCCCGACGAGCCTCTTTTCTCGGGAGATGAGGACGATTCCCGAGCCCGAGACTTTCGTGGCTCCCGACGCAGGCGGGCCCGAGTCGCAAGAGGGGCCTGGGGAGACATCGGTGCCGGAGACTCCGATTGATTTTTTTTGAGATTTAGATTTGCATATCATGCACATTTTTTTTTTGATGTAATAATTTAGGATTTTATTTATGTTTGTTTGTTTTTTTTTTTTTTGTACACTCTTTTTTTTTTTTTTTTTGGAATGTAATAATTTAGGATTTTATTTTATGAATGCAATGCAATATGAATGCAAAGTTGTTGCATGAGCCTTGGTTTTTTTTTTTTGCAAGGGTGTTTGGTAGCATGGACCGGGTTTGGGAGGTTTTTTGCACAAGTTTCGAGCAACCGGGACTCGAATATTCCTTTTTTGGTGTAGCAGCCTGACCGTTGCACTTTTTTCTCGGGAAGCAATCCCATCCGCGCGGAGGAAATCCCGCATCCGACTGCTGTCCTTTAATTTTGGTCCGCACTGGGTCTTGCTTTATTTCAAATTCAAATATCCCCTTCAACCTCCAAAACACCATTTTCTGGGAGGAAGAGAGAAAAACCATGGAAAGCCTTAGAAAAGCTCCTCAAAATTGTCCCAAGAGTCCTAAATGTCATTTTTCAACAAGTTCAAGGATTGGTCCCGGAAATTATGCATGAGAGAAGGTCTTTCTTTGAAGAACAGACAAGGTACGATGTTTGGTGGTCTCTCAAAGAATCGTTCCGGATTATGACCTCTTAAGGGCTTCTTCTTCGTTTGGGGATACTAGAAGGCATGTCTTTTGCCTTTCCTTCAACGAGATTGTTCCGACTGTGGAAGAATTTCGGGCCTTGCTTGGAGGTCCTGGAGGTGGAGGAGATAGCAATTCCTTGGTCCGAGGAGCTTTTGTTGACAAGTCATGCAACCTTCTTCATCTTTCCCCGAGGAAGCACGAGGCATGATCCGCGGTCCCGACCATTTCGATATTTCCGGTCTTCCCGACAGATTTAGGGGCCTAGGCTTGGTGGATGACGCCTATTGGGATGCCTTTGCACTTTGCATGCTCGGCACTTTGCTCATGGTCTATTCCTTCGGGATCCGCCATCATCTTCAGCTCGGATGTTGTTGCTCACCATCGTCGCCGCGTAGATGTCATTCCTTGATCTTGGGGAGACCTTCCATGCTCTCGACGATTAGCTACGGGAGACGATACATGCACTGGGGCAGCCTGCTTCTCTTGACCCCGCGGCCGATGGAGCGTTTGGGGGTTCTTCGGGAAACCTCCGATATGATCGTGCCTGACTTTTGCCAGAGAGGTGTCGATGTAGATTTTGATGATCGTGGCTCGTGGGAGCGTTGATGGCGGGTCGCCGACCGAAGATATCGATGGTGGGTGCCTCATCAAGGTGGAGACTCGCAGAGTGCTTCAGACGGGTCCCATGTGGTTATGCTTCCGGGCTTTCACCCGCTTCTACATTCCTGCCCGGGTCCCGAGACGCTTTGGCTTGAGCAGTTCCTTTGGAGGGTTTTGATGATATAGCTACTGTGGTGGTGGCTCTTGTTTCCATGGATGATCCCTGTGTTTCCATTTCTTTCCCGAGTATGGAGGTACGATGCCTTTCCTCCTGTCATTCTCAAAGCGCCCGAGACCGCGTGTTCTCGACCACTTGGGTACCCGGATTGGTACGAGGGGCATCCGGGAGAGACTCAGTGGCTATTTTGAGACGGCGTGAGGCCATTGTAGGTGGTGCGGAGGACCGCATCAAGCTTCGAGAGGAGGAGAGGCCGAGGCGAGGGCCAATCCTCATGACAGAGCGGAGACGCCGTGACCGACTATGAGGCTTACGTCAAGAGACAAGAGAGGAGGGCTCTTATGCTACCGCCTAGGCTACAGGAGATGAGGGATGACGCTAGGGCTACTAAGGCCCCGACAGAGGCTGGTTTGATAGACCCCGGTCCCTATACCAGAGCTTGGTAGGAGGAATACCGACATTTTTCCTGCTCGTAAGAGAAAGACTCCTGAGGGGGAAGAAGAAGGGAGCGACCAGTACGAGTGGGTTGGAGTGACCCTGAGGTTTCCAAGTATCCCTTTCTTGCCATGACATACATTAGTTTGATTATGTATCTTAGTTTTCTTTAGCAGTTGCCGTTGTAGGAATGAATCTGCCAGACTCATCAAAGAGCTTTTAACTTGTAATGAATATTTGAATTGCTTTAGAGTTTTTTTTTAGACGCTTTCATGGTCTCGATCAATTGTATTGATGCCAAAGTATGGCTTTTATTTGTGCTTTAGACCGAACCGTTTCCGCCGCCTACGTTCCTCATTTTGAGGAGCTCAGGTCTTCGTAGTTCAAACTGAACTCTTTTTTGTTTTTTTTTTTTTTTGTTTTTTTTTTTTTTTTTTTTTTGGTGCAACCCTCGTTTTTTACCTAGGCCGCCCTTTTCGGGTTTCTAACCTAGTTGGGTATTACTCTTTAGCACTCTTTTTTTTGTTTTTTGTTTTTTTTTTTTGTGCAACCCTGTTTTTTACCTAGGCCGCCCTTTTCGGGTTTCTAACCTAGTTGGGTATTACTCTTTAGCACTCTTTTTTTTTTTTGTTTTTTTTTTTTTTTTTTTTTTTGTTTTTTTTTTTTTTACGCGTAGTATACGCGCGGCTTGTCACCATTCGGCGTTTGTGTGTACAAAGGGATTCCCGTCGAGGTCCGCAAGTTGCATGGCGATTCCTCTGAGAAGATTTTACGGACGACATACGGCCCGACCCATACGGCTCCCATTTGCGAGAGGGTTGATACGGACTGGGGGCTTTTCTTTTAGAAACGAGATCACCTTCTCGGATTTCCCGATGCTTTACTTTCTTGTCGAAGTGCTCTAGCCATTCTTCCTTGGTAGGCTCGGATGTGTTCCATGGCCTTCGGTCGGCGTTCGTCTAGCAGTGGCCAATTCGTCACGGCGACTCCGGAGCCATTCGACCTCGTTGATTTGGCTTTCCGGCGGTATACGGAGCGAGGGTATTTCCGGCTCGATTGGGAGTACGGCTTCCATTCCGTATGTGAGGGCAAAGGTGTTTCCCCGGTTGCCGCCTGACCGATGTTACGTAGCCCTGCAGTGCCGAGGTGTAACTTCTCGGGCCAATCTCTCGCCTTGGACGGCCATTTTCCTGATGATATTTTCGCAGTCTTGTTTGTCGCCGCTCGACGGCTCCGTTGGTTTGGGGCCTGTAGGGTGATGACTTGTGACGGGTTATTCGGAATTCCGCCGGCAAAGAACCCGTCACATTCCCTTCGAAGTGGGATCCATTATCTCGAAATGATTTCTACCGGCAACCCGTATCGGCACATGATGTTTTCTTTGATGAAGAGGGCAACTTTCTTTGAATTGAGGATTTTGTAGGACTTGGCTTCAACCCACTTGGTGAAATAATCCACGGCTACCGTGACGAACTCGTGGCACGTTCTTGCTGATGGTGTGATTTCGCCTATGACATCAATTCCCCCAGTGACGAAAGGCCAGGGTTGTCATACAAAGATAACTCGTGAGGAGGCAAGTGATTAAGATTTGAGTATCAGCGACATTTGTCGCAGCTTTTTGACAAAGCTGGATGCAATGGCTTCCATGGTGATCCAAAATACCCCATTCTCGCATGATTTGCATCGTAGCTCGAGCATTCATGTGAGGGCCGCAGTACCACCATGTATTTCTTTCATGAGTTCGGTAGCCTCTTGTTTGCGATACATCGCAGAGGGGGCCTCGATAACGTTTTTTTGTATAACATGTTTCCCAAAAGGACATAATGGGAGGCGAGCCGCTTCGGGTGAGAGACTTTTTGCTTGATTCCTTCTTTATATTCCCCATCTTCGTTTTTGAAAGAGGCCTCGCCATCCTTCGAATCTTGGTAAATGCGAGTGTACCGGGGATCATTGATCACCCGCTTCCGCTTCAATTTCGAAGCAATAGGCGGGGTTTTCTCTTCTCCCGACTCGAATGGTTTAACAGACTTTCCTTCGGGTATTTCGACAAGAGAGGCTAGTGTAGCCGTGAGCATCTGCGCAACCCGTTTCGCCTTCGTGTAATGAAAGCCGATTTCTTTGAACCGTGAGTTATTAACTCCTTCCATGTAAGCATGATACTTCCGCAAACCCGGATCCACCCGGCCTTCCATTTGTTAGAGACCTCACGATTGATTTATGAGGCGTAGTCACCGTACACCTCCAATTCCTTGATATTTCTTTCAAGGCGGCTTCCAACCCGGCTATGCAAGCTTCATATTCAACGGCGTTGTTGGTGACTTCAAGTTCAAATTTCTGCTATGGGGGTGTGTTCGTCGCATGTAGGATCGACCGAAGCATTCCTATCCCGTTCCCCTTTTGTTTGACGCCCGTCGAAGAAGAGTTGCCACGATTTTCTCCTTCTAGAGCGAAGATTCCATCATCGGGAAATTGAGGTTCGGGTCCTCGGGACTCATCACTTGGGAAATCGCGATGTTCGCCATTATGCGTCCTTTTATGGATTTCCTCGAAACATAAGCGATGTCATATTCGGCCAAAAAGAACGACCATTTTGCCAATCTCATGGAGATGGAAGGCTTGTCGAACGAGATATTTGATGGGGTCTATCCTTGAAACAAGATGTATCGGGTGAGACCGCATGTAGTGTTTCAATTTTCCCACTACCTGCACCAAACTCGCGCAAGTCTTCTCAAGAAGAGTAATTGAGTTCGCTTCCTTGGAGCTTTCCGCTACTGAAATAGATGGCGTTTTCGACTTTGGAATCTTTTTCTCTTGAGCTAGCATAGCCCCAATTCTTTGTATCCGTGACAGTGAGATATAGCAAGAGTGGCTTTGCCGATGTGGTGGGCGTGAGAATCGGGGATTCACAAGGTATGCCTTAATTTGTTCAAAGGCAAGCCGACATTGCAGTGGTCCATTCCGTGTAGGCATTCTTTTTCATCAACTTGAAGATTGGCTCGCAGATCGAGGTAAGCCGATTTACAAAGCGGCTTATGTATTACGCTCTTCCCATGAAGGATTTTACTGTCGTTGTCCGTGGTGGCTTCATTTCAACTATCGCCTTTGATTTTACGGGGATCTACTTCGATTCCCGTCTCGTCACCATATATCCTAAAGTACCTTGCCTCGTCTTTACACCGAAGGTGCACTTGGCCGGATTCGGTCTCATGTTGTGGTCTCTGAGGCGGCCGAAGAATTTTCTCAAATCAACAAAGTGTCGGCCATACGATCCTCTGGAATGTATTATCATGTCGTCCACATAGACCTCGATTTCTTTGTGGATCATGTCATGGAACAGCCGTAGCCGCCCTGCAGTACGTAGCCCCGGCATTCTTTAGTCCGAATGGCATGACCGTGTAGCAGTATGTGCCCCAAGGGGTTGTGAAGGCTGTTTTGGCTTGATCTTCTTACGCCATTTTGATTTGGTTGTAGCCGGCAAAACCATCGACGAAAGATTTGACTTCGTGGTTGGCCGTGGAATCTACCAAAATGTCGATGTTTGGTGGGGAAATCGTCTTTTGGATCGGCTTTGTTCAAGTCTACGAAGTCTACGCAGCATCGGATCTTTCCGTTGGCCTTGGTCACCGTCGCTATGTTGGACAAACCATGTTGGGTATTCAATGACCCCGATGAACCACCTA
Source organism: Adenophora triphylla var. japonica (assembly GCA_022495995.1). Taxonomy (NCBI): domain Eukaryota; kingdom Viridiplantae; phylum Streptophyta; class Magnoliopsida; order Asterales; family Campanulaceae; genus Adenophora; species Adenophora triphylla. The sequence continues at coordinate 106,641 of JAFEMH010006669.1, read as the reverse complement.
CGAGCATCTTTTTCTATTTCCTCTTTCACTTGTAAGGACCATTCGGGCTTAATTCTTCTTAGCTTCGCTGCGGCTTCGACGGGTCGAGTGGTATTCGGTGCTCAACTATGGAAGGATCGAGGCCCAGCATATCTTTATAGGACCATGCGAACACATCCACGAATTCTTTTAGCGGCTCGATTAGGGCAACCCTTTCGGTCCCTTCGAAGAAACTACCAATCTGCGTCTCTTTAGGCTGCTTCCGTAGTTCCCAAATTCACACTTGTCAAAATCTCTTCGGCGGCTTGGGCTCGATTTTCCTCTTTCCGGACAACCCGCTTAAAGATTTCTTTGATATATTGTTCATTTAATGTGTCCGCCTCTTCATCTAGTGAATCGTTATTAACTTGTTTTTAGATTATTAGTTAATTCATCATTAGTTAAAGTGGCAATTAAGGGATACTCGAAAGGTTCATCATTTCATTGAAGACGAAGGGAATACAACGTTGGCTACGGACTCGTAGTCTTCGGGCGTGGAGGCCGTCGGACGACTCGAGAGACTCGAACTCAACAATGATGAGACTCGGAGGACTTTACAAAGGTTGACACGAAAGGACGGGGGACCAATCCAAGCTTGGTGATCATTTCCTCCTTGGTCGCGGACGGGCACGAGAGAGTTTCCCAATTCCTTAGCGGCATCGGCTGTTGGTGGCTTCACAACTCGGGAAAGGCGTGGTCTCGTGCTCCCTCTTCGGTCGTTGCTATCATCTCTTTATCGAACCAAAATCAACTCGTGTTTGGCATCGAGAACTGAGCATGTGGATGTAGGGATCTTCCTCGGTTCTGGGACTTCCGTTTCGTCATAATCCGATCGCTCAATCCCGGATGTAAGGACGCATGCGTCTCGGTGAGCGGCTAGAAAAATCTCATGTCCCATACTCGAGCGGAAAGGCTTGGCGAGGTAGTTCGGCAAGGAGGACGTCCCACACGACGTTCATAGATTCGAGCCGAGTCACATCGGTCTCTGCTTGGCCGACTTTTATCATGAAAACCCCTCTCGCCCCTGGGCGAGGCTAAGGAATGGGTTTGCGAGATCATGCAGCAAATCTCGTGATTGAGGACCTGGGACTTGTGTGCATCCGTATCACGGCGGTGTTCCGGCATTTCCTTCCCGGTACGCCTCCAGTGTTGGAAATAGCAGTGAATTTGATGAATCGAACTTCTTCTGAGTCCGCTCGCTGAGTGTGTCGACATAGTTGGCATTGCTTTGGATTCCAAAGGATGCCGGCGAGACTTGCCTCTTGAAGGATGTAGCCCGGTGTTTGGCGTGGGCGTTCTTGGCTATTGTTTCGGCTTCGTTCCCTATGAGGAACCTGTCACCCCTTATGACTTCGAGGTCTCCTGCCGGTTGATGAATTTGACGCATTGGTGGAGAGTGGAGGCTATGGCTTTCATGTGATGCAACGAGGGCGCGCCTAGTAGAGTGTGAACTCGGAGGATATCCATTACATGGAACTTCGCGGCACCATTTGGGTTTCTGTACCGCAGTTCCAGTCACTGTCCCCGAGAATGGGACGAGACGAACCGTCGTAGGCTTTGACGATCGGGTAGATGGGATCACGCGCCTTTCATTTATGCGGAGGGCCCTCATCAGCGCCGAGGGAAGGACATTTACCGATGATCCATTGTCCACTAATACCCCAGGAGTGACATGGTGTTGAGCCGAATAGTGATGTACAAAGCTTCATTGTGTTGGGAGACATCTCTTGGCAAATCTTCATCGCAGAAGGTGATCATACTCCCATATAGGTGAGGATCATAGATTTGGTCCTTGTCTCGGGATGGAGAGTCATCAAGCCTGGCCACTTCGTGCCTTTTTCTTGCGAGGCGTAGAGTCTTTGCCGAAGCCCCGGGTTATACTGATGCCTTTTGTGGCGGTTGCCATCTCCAAATCAACATGTTGATTGAGTGGGAGCGCCAGCTGGCGTCGGTTTTTCTTCATCGGTGGATACTCGGGAGCTGGACAACCGAACCCGTCGACCCCGAGGGGGTTGGACTTCCGTCTACGCGGTACTCGGTATCCGAAGGTCTCAATTCCGTAGTTGGCAAGGTTTTTCTCGCTCTTTTACCCCTTTTTGCTTTGGGGAAGACTGACCGGAGTAGAGTACATAATAATCAAATCCCCAGATGGCTCCCCGAGCGTTCCCACACCGTTATCACCGGCCTCGAATCTCTCCTTCAATTTTTGCCGGGAGGAAATTTTCTTTTTCTTAGGAGGACGGTCCTCGTGTATCCAGTCCCGATAGTCCCTTTCAAGGCAGCTCGGGACATACAAATATCCCACCAAATGTGTTCCACGCGCGGTGGCGGATTTGGGACCTCAGAGTTGAGCGGTCTTTGGAATGACTTTGAGTGGAACCGGTCCGAGGGGATCTCGCTGCTGGGCTCGTCGTAGCGAGTGATTGGACTCCGCCGGATAATGAGAGATATTGAGGTCCTGGGAACGGGCATATGTTTGTCCTTCAAGGTAGCCCCGCCGGTTGGGATATTGTTAAGGTCCCAAAGTGGCGTGTGGCCTCTTCAATCCAGCTCGCCGCTGCCGTTTCCGGCGTTCTTCCAGTGGCTTTGATGGCCGACCATATTTCTTCGACTGCTCGATTTTCATCACTCAGCCGATATTTGTGGGATCATCACCTTGAGAGGGGACAACCGAATTATACCGAACTCTTTCGTCCCCGACCTTTGTTTGGGGGCCAGCTTGCCCTATAAGTCGGCGGCAGAGTCCGGCGGTGGAAACATAGGAATCTTGGGGTAGCATCTTGGTGTATCCGGACTGTTAAGAAGAGGAGGAGAACCCTTTTCTGTCTTTGCGGTAAAAGTGCCATCGGAATTGAGACTCGATAGTCAAACCATGACTTGCGACTACCCCCGCAGGTCATCAATTTGAGCCTCATGCCGAAGTCTCATTTGCTCTACCAACCGGATCCACACCGTCTGTCTCGAGGGATTACGGAGGACGGAGCAACGTTATCCCCATCATTACCGGCCGATGCGTACATTCTCAAACCCGGAGTCGGAACAAATGGCGAAGCCGACGATGCGCTTGACTCTTCCCAACCTGATCAAACGGTGACCCGGTGCCCGAAACCAAGCTTTGTGCGGAGGCTGGGGAAAGGACACGAAGGTTCGGATGTCCGGGAATGGAAGGAGGGTAGGTGTTTGGGCTTTTGGCTCATGCAACATGCGCTTATTTGTTCACGTTTACTTAAAACATGTTTTATTAACCTAATCGGTTGGAAAAGATTGCTCTTCTTTTTCGCAAACTACTCGATTCTGGATCGGTGGGCCCCGTCACTACGTCTATAAGCCCCTCGTATTCCACCCGTATTTCGACCTCCCAGGGCGGATGCGGCCCGGCGAGTGGTCCTATAGGGCAAGCGGGTCCCACCGACCGAAAGAAAAACGATCCTAGAAGTCCGGCGGGTAATCGAGTCTTAACGAGCATTCGATGTAAATTACGGACAAAGCCGACGTCGAAGTCAAGATCGTGTCCGAGAGCTCGACGAAAAGTCGGCATGATTTGGGACCGATAAATGTCCGCAATTGATCTTGACTTGTCGTCGCTAAGCCGTAATTAGGCATGGAATAACCGTTAATCCTTGATGACTCGGTGTCAATGTCGGGAGTCGTGTATAATTTGTGCCGGTCGAGCCGAAGTCAAGGCGCCTGGCCAATATCTTGGTCAAAGTCTCGCGGCGGAAAACCGGCAGAACTTCGACCGATTAGCGACCGATTAGTGGACCCGAGAGATATTGAGTCGGTATGCCGACAAAGGCTTGAAAGGAAAGGTCTATACACGGACAGGGCATGACACGTACCAGTACTAAAAACCAACCGGGTCTCGGACAAAGTGTGTCACGGACAAGTGCATACGGTCGACACGAGGCTCCATGGGATGTTTGGGTAGTCCCGTGCTCATCCGAGAGGCGTAATAAGACCAAACGGACCGCGACAAGGATTTCCCGGGTTAAGGACGTAGTGTGCGGTGTACGGTCACGTGCGCGTAGTGTGCAAGCGCCTATATTCTTTTTCCGAGTAAAATAGAGATTTTTTTTTATGTGTCTTAAAAATATGATGCATGATTTTTTTTGGAAATTTTCTTTTTTTGAAAATCTTTTTTTTTTGAATTTTTTTATGAGCACATAAGCACGTAAGCATGAAAATTCCGACAGTTAGGGACATTATTCCGACAGTCAACTCTTTGACTTTCTCCGAGGCGGCCAAAACAACATGAAAACTGTGCAAAAAATCAACACACACACAAAAATGATTTTCAAAGCCTGACGGAAGCTTGACCTCAAAAGCTTTTTTTTTTTTTTTTTTTTGAAACGGTGATACCGGTACGTGGGATTGTTAGACCACAATTTATCCCCGACTCGTGTTAGGAGGCGATAACGGGAAATTTAGTGGTTTCCACCAATATACCGAATACCATTTTTTTATTAAAAAGCTTAGTCCCCAGCAGAGTCGCCACTGTAACGATGTGTTGCCTTTTTCGCGGGAAAAATTCGATTTTTGCGTTTCTTTGAAAAACCAAATAAAACCGGAAAAAACGGAGTCGCCACGCCATTTTAATTTTGAAGGGCAAAACTTTGAAAAAGCCCGAGATCAGAGAGTGAGGTTCGGAGGTCATGTTACGCGTCGGGAAGGACGTTAGTGTGCACCCGACGCGCCTCGTAAAAACGAGTCTTCCAAGCTGAAAATCATTTGTGTGTGTGTGTGTGTGTGTGTGTTTTGGCCAAAATAAGTTGAAACTGGAAAAAGTAAAAATTGGGATATCTTTTAAGACTTTAAACTGATCCCATGATTTTTTGGAGAATTTTTGGTTTGAGATTTGGTACTCAAAAAACCTTTTGAAGTTGAGAAGTCACTTCTGCCAGAAGAAAATGGCAGCAGACACCTGATTTTGAAATGGATTCAAGGGTCCTAAAACTTCATAATCTGGATGAACTCAGAGAATGAAAGTTTCTCTAGACTCCTTGAATAAACTTTGTGTGAAAGAAATTTCCATTTTGGAGAAGATTTGAGGGGTCAAAACCTTCTGGAAACCTCAGATATGAGATCTGGATTCCCAGAAGCTGATGAACTAGCCTCTGAAAGAAAAATTGAAAAAGGAGTTTTACTCACCCAAAAATAAGGTAAAAATATGTCTGGAAAGCTCTGGATGTTGGCTACAAAAAGTGTTTTGTAGTCAACACCAAATTCCAAGTTCATCTGTGTCCAAAAATTAAGACCATGGACTGAGGTCTGAGAAAATTGCTACTGGACAGCAACTTCTCAAGAAAGAAAATATGATTTTAAGGGGGGTTTTGCATCCATGCTTGTCCCCATTTCCCTAGGTTTTGGTTAGTGATCACTAGACATTTTAGTGGTGAATCAACTATACCAAACCATCCTTGGGGTACATTAGGACTAAGCATTTCATTTGCTTGGGGAGGGGGATTTTACCCTTTGAAATCAAGATTTAGTGCTTGAAAATGGTTTTCTAGGGTTTTGAAAGTGCATTTTTGCAAGTAAACAAGAAAAGCTTTGAAAATAATGTTGATCTTTGTAGAAAATCATCCATGGAGATGGTCTTCCATGGTGATCTTCTTAGATCTAGAGAAAGAAGATGAAAAAACTACATTTTGTAGTTTGAAGATGCATGCATGGATGAGATTTAGGGTTAGGAAGAGGAGGGTTTACCAATCTTCCTTGTGTTCTTGAGTGTTTGGCTTGAGTGTATGAGTGTTTAGGGCTTTAATATGAGAGTGAGTGGATGAGTATGAGTTGGGAAAGATTGGAGAGAAAAGGGTGACAATTCTTGAGAATTCTCACTGTTTTCTCTCTATATTTCGCCAGAACTTCGTTGCTATTGTGTTCTTCCTCCTTTATTTTTGTGACTGGAGGGCTCAATTTATAGCCCTCCTGAAAATGCAAAGGTATCCGCGCGGACAAGGTCAGTAGGCGTGCACTGTTCATTAATTACAGCTCCAGCCTTAGACAGGAAGAATAAAAATTCAAAAAAACCAAATTAACAGCCAGTTTTTGTGTTTCCAGCCTTTCTATTTATGGTTTTATTCTTTTTTTTTGCTTTTTAAGATGCTTTTCTTGGTTTAACTTCATTTGGCAATGCCCATTCTACCCTCCATTTGTTAGAAATGTTAGGATAGTTAGGAATTGTTAGAAATGTTATAACTTTCGTTAATTTTATAACGAAAATTCTAACAAGCTCAAATTGGAGCACTTACAAGCGGCCGCCCATGTGTCCAGAATTTAGAGTGCCTTGTAAAGCCTCTTGGGCGGTCGCCCAAGAGGTATGGGCGGTCGCCCAAGACCCCAGGAAGTTTAACTGTAAATCATAACCGGAATTTGTTAGCAACATTGTTTGGTCACTTATAGATTGTGACCCCCACTTAGTAAATTGAGCTTGAACCTTCATAGAGGCCTTGTTTTATTGTATAATGACCTTGTAGGATGGATTGATGATATTTTCTTGCCTTACATTGAGTTCATATACACTGTTTATATTATGCATAGTGTGTTGAATAAATGTTGCACTATGATAATTGTTAAATATGAGTATATATTACCATGTTGCTATGTTGCTTATCCCCTTTGTGGATTTATATTGCAAGTTTATGATATGTCTTGGACTTCTGGAGCATACCGGTGGTTGGAGGGTTGTTTCTGGTGAATATTGCTTTAAGCAGTTCACAGGAGATGAGTTATGTCAATAACTATCTCGGTTGTTAGGGGGTCGTTTCTGGTGAATATGCCTAAGCAGTTCACAGGAGATGAGTTATGACAATAACTATCTCGGTTGTTCGGGGTTTATGAATATTGCCTAAGCAGTTCATAAGGGATGAGTTATGACGATAACTATCTCAGTTGTACGATTTGTTTGTGAATAATGCCTAAGCAGTTCACTGGAGATGAGTTATGACAATAACTATCTCGATTGTTTGGGGGTATTTATTACTCTCTGTTTGTTATATGATATTGATTCTGGTGGATATACATTCACGGAATAAGATTGGAGTATTATTATACCCAATGTTGTACGACTCTCGTTCGAGACGGGAAAAGGTAAACCAAGGTAATGTAAGGTGTTTACAGCTTTTCCAACGTGTTATATGCAACTCGTTATGTGTTGCATCTTATATGGCATATTCTTTGCATTCATAATAGCTTGCCGAGATTTATTCTCACCCCTCTCCCTTTTTTGTTTTTAGATTCCGAGACAAAGGTGGACCACCAAGTAAGGGCGGTGAGGAGTTTGGAAGTTATATTGTGAGAATTGTCGGGGTATGATTAGGTTGGTATAGAAAGTGTGCTTTGGTATAATTCAATTACGGAATTGTATTTATAAATCTTCATTTTATGTTATAACCGAGGCCTTTTTGTAACTAAAACAGTTTCTTACTTTCTAAGTTGGTCAATTATTTCTCCATTGTGAAAAGGTGTAGATTTATTTTTAAAATGGTTATAATAATTGTATTTAATTTTGAAAGTTAAATAAAAGTTTTAAAAGATTAGGAAAAATTGGGTTAGTTTGAGGATGCTCCAGCTTGGGACACGTGTAGGTTCCGGGTCGGGGTCCTCACAGTAAACGCCCCAATGATATTTATAAGTTCCACTTTTTCAAAATGAATATTTTTATAACATTCTTTTAATTAATGAAACTTATTTGTCATGCTCATAACAACTATCCTACTTACTCATAACACCTATTTTTATGATAGTTCTTTTTAATGTTTGTGCACATATCAATGGAAGGAAAGGAGTATCATTTTTTTACTTTTCATTACTTTTTTTAAACAAATGTTACAAATACACTTTAACTTAATGAATAAGATATCAAATTTATAGTCAATAATTTCTCTCTCCAACATTATTTCACACAATAAAATTTAATAAATTGTAACAAAATTCAATGTAAAAGTAATAGTGAATTTCGAATGCTTTATGAAGCAATAAATTTTTGAATCAAAATTTTATTCTTAAAATGAAATCTAATTTGGGTATGAAAGAGAAATATAAATATATAACTATTAAAATGAAATCTAATTTGGGTATGAAAGAGAAATATCAAGTTTACACAAAGTTGCAATTTATAACCTAATGTTACAATTTTTGCAATCTAGTTCACCATGTTCTCATTTTGTTGCAATTCAGGACAAAAATGGATGATACTTGATGAAAGCTAAAGAAATGAACGGAAAATATGACGATATTTCTTTTGTTTTCTTCCAACCTACTTAGTTTCTAGTAAAATGGGAAAAAACCCATTTAAAACTATTCATTGTACTGTTCACCCTTGTTTTCTCTCCAACCTATTTAGTGAGAGCAAAATGGGAAAAAAAACCCATTTGAAACTATTCATTGTACTGTTCACCCTTGTTGCCATTTATACTATAAATATTGTAAAATATAATTTCTAAAAAAAAAACGTTATTATTAGATAACATATAAATTATTTAAAAATATATATAAAATATGCATGAAAAATAGAGAAATCATAGATAAAAATATTTTTCAATCATGTTTTATTTACAAATTATTCTAGAAAAATTATACTCCATCTGACTTTAAACTTCCTACCCGCGTGTATTAATAAAATAATAGATATTTGAATTTTTTTTTCTATTTTAAGGTTTCTCTATATTTTTCAAACCTAATAAAATAAATACTATATCTTTTATTTACTTGTTTCTAAAATTATTTATATTTTATTATTTAAGAGTAATGTTTCTAATTAAAATCAATTTTACAATATATTCATAAAATATGAAAGTTTAAGGGCTGAAATTGTGAATTTAAAAGATGCTCATTACACCTTTTGTCTATTTCGTTAGCTTTTATCAAGTGTCAACCATTTACGCATTGAATTGCAACAAAATATAAATATTGTGTACTAAATTAAAAAAAAATTATAATATAAAATTCTAAATATTTCGTGGCACAATAATAAAGTGCTATTTTTCCTATGATATTGCAAGAATATTACGAAGTAAAACGTAAAATAACACCTAATGGGCCTTGGCCAGTGATATAATGGTGACCTTTCCGAAGGGGAGGTCACCGGTTAGATTTCCCCCAAAGGGGAATTTTTGTGGTTTAATTTCTACCTTGGGTTTCAGGGTCCTTAGGAGTTTTTTGGGCACATTCGTTCAGTTAATGAAGCAGCACTGCTGGACTTGCAACCTCAGTGTGGGGAGTTCAAATTTTGGCAGGAACACTGGAGCAGCCATTTAGTGTTGTGAAAATGATGTAATCGCCTCGGCTGGAGCAGCCATTTGGTATCAGAAGAAAGATGGCACATTTCGCGATTTACTCCGCCAAAGATAATCGAGGCCGTCATGGGCCTGCGATTAATCCGGCTTAACCCTTAATAAAAAAAAACGTAAAATAACAAATATCCATGTGAAGCCAACTACAAGCGAAGCGAAGCCGAGCCGAGCCGAGGAGATAAAAAATCGGAAAAAGGCAAGACTTGGTCATTGGTAGACAGGTTGGCCCCGCTTTTTATTACACGTCAATGGATAATACCAATCATCCAGAAAATAGGCCAAACGAAAAGACCCATTTGGCTGGACCCACGTGCAGTCACGTGATTGCGATGGTCTACCCCAAAGTGAATTTTAGATATTTTTTATTCATGTTACTTTTTTTTCAAATATCCTCTTTGTCTCGATTTTTTTTTTAATTTTCTGTCAACTTGATCGTAATTTCAGAAAAAAAAATATCTTTATATAATTTTTTTTAAAAAAATATTTATTTTTTAAGGATAAAAGTAATTATTTCATAAAATTAAAAATTAAATTAATCATAAAATTAAATGAATAAATATTTAGATAGAGATTAAATAATTAAAATTTCGAATTACCCTATTATTTAATATAATAGCACTCTTTTCCCATAATCATATCTGACTAATCAATGTTTTTATGAATTATCTGTTTATATGTTGACTTTATCATACCTACTCCCTCCGTCCCGCTAATATTCGCACTAACACTGTTTGCGCGGGAATTAAGAAATATGATATTTTAATAAAATGTTGTAAGTTTAAAAGTAAAATAGGAGAGAGAATGAGTGGAGGGAACAGTAAATTATAATAATGTTGTGAGTATTAAAATAATGTAGGAGAGAAAATGAGTGGAGTAGGGTGAATATTTTATTAATATAAAATTTCCTTTTTGAGAGTGTGCGGTTTGTAATGGTGTTGTGAGTATTAATTTTGTGGGCCTGTATAATTTGTTTTGGATGAGATTTTCTGATTGTTAAGTGTATGGGCCATTGATTTATTTATAGGCTAACAGAATCACGTTATTGGGCCATTGTTCCTCTTCAAGAAGCCCAAATTATAATACACTCTCATCAGTCCACTCTCTCGGCCCACGTAGTTTCTGCTGAAACCCATCATGTAGTCAAGTGTACTAACTAGAAACAAAAGTAGCTAGTTGGGAGTTTTGCTTTATTTGGGTAATAAACATAATATAATAATAATGCAACAAAAATAATGATTATGTTGGAACATTCTTGTTCCTTTAATGCAATAATAACTTGGAGGAAGAAGTTTGAGAATAGATGAAGGCGAAAGCGTAACTGTTGAATCTATCTAGTCTTGATGTTTGTAAAAGAAGAAGAGAAGAAATAGGGAGATAAAGTTCTTCTAAATGATAGTGTCTCTCTTGATCTTGTACGAGAGAATATTAATATTTTGTACTCCCTTCGTCCTGATAATAGCTTCACCATTTTGGTTCGGCACGCAAATTAAGGGTAGAAAAAATGTTGTGAGTGTAATAGTAATATAGGAGAGAGAATAAGTGGAGAAAATAGTAAATTTGAAAAATATTGTGAGTATAATAGTATAATAGGAGAGAGAATGAGTGGGTGAAATAATAAAAATTCTTTGCTATTTTATGAAAGGTGAAGCTTCTAATAGGACGCCCTTTTAGGAAATTAGTGAAGCTTTTATTGGGACGGAGGGAGTATGTCTCTAAAGGCTGATGGAAGGCCATATATATATGAGACTAAGTGACACTTCATTTAGGGACTACACCCTTTCACATGAAGTGGTGTGAAGTTATCATTATATCCATCATTAAATGACAACTTACACCTCAGAAATTCTACACATTGATTAAGTTTCTATACTTATATTATAACATTATATTTATGATTTATACATGTACGTCTACATGTTTATGTATATTTATTAAGTATACTTTGCAATCCATGTTCTAACATACTCCCTCCGTCCCGCCCAATGCTTCACCATTTTGATGAAACACGTAAATTAAGAAAAGTGATGAGTGGGAGAAGGGTTGTGAGAGGGAAGAAGTAAGTGGATATGATAAGTGGGGCCCACAATTTAAATATGTGAGGGGAAAAAGGTTAGTGGATACTACTAGGCTACTACCCGTGCGATGAACGATTTTTTAAATTGTCATTTGAAATATAAAATATTTATTTTAATGGACATTTAAGTGATTTTAATAATATAAATACTAAAATTCTTTTATGATCTTAATATACTGAATTTAAATATGAATTAGAACTTGTTGTTTGAAAGTAAGATATATTAATTTCTCAAAAAATGTGCAATTATCATGTATTTTTTAATAACAAAGACATGTTCATATAGAATGAATGAGTATTAAAAAGGCATATCTAAGAAAAAATATAAAAAAGTCTTACCGTAAATATAACAAAAAAAATAAAATTTTATTTGTTTCGTAATAAAAGAAAAATATTGGATAAGTTATTTTAACATAAAAATATGATGCCAATAGAAAAATGGTTAAATAGAGAGTTTTGAATGTTTGGTGAGGCAAATATGTAGTTTAAACCGGAATATAAGAAGTAGCACTTTCAAATTGAAAAAATAAAAGATTATTCATGAATATTAAAAATGAGAAATTTATTTTTAAATGTTAAATATTTAATGAACACCACATAACCACCACATAACCACTAAAATTGATTTTTTTTTTTTAGAATTGAATATTATTAGGTGTATGTAAATTGGTTAAATTGAATAATGAAAAGAAAATAATTGAAATTAATTAATTATACAATGTGCAATTATATTTATTTGAGCATGTAAATTAGTTAAATTGAATAACTTAAGTAAAGTGAGAGGGAGTATTGGTATGAGAAACAATAATTAATATGAATGTATAAATATTTTAAACTAATTAATTAAAGCTGAGTAATTAATCGAATTAATGAGTGATGATGTCAATATGTGTTTTGGAGGAAAAAAATTTCACCAGAAGCAGTCAAGTGTCCAATGATGACATCAACGGTTATTGTTTTAGTAGAATATATACTATAGATGACAAATGAGCCTTACAATTTAAGTATGTGAGAGGAAAAAATGAGAGGGATTGACAAATGAGGCTCATATTTATTATCATTTTAGAAAAGGTAAAACTTCTATCGAGACATTTATTTGGATAAAAATTGAAGCTTCGAACTTCGAACGGGACGGAGTATTATTCATCGACAATCAAGTTGATGATATTATTATTACGTTAAATTCACTCAACTTGGCTACTTGACTTGTCCACTTCTCACCCATCCCTTTCACAACCCACTTTCCCCTTTCTCCCAAACATATTAGCTTTTCATTTTCTTTCCTTATAAACCCCCCTCCACCCACCCACCCACCCACCCAACCAACCCCATCCAATCCAACTGTCTTACAAATTATTATAAATTATTATGAATACTCCCTCCGTCCCGCTCGAAAGGGCACAAATTTCCTTTTTGGGCGTCCCATTTAAAAGGGCACAACCCAAAAAAGGAATGTTTTTATTATTTTTATACTCTTCCTATCCCACTCATTCTCTCTTCTACTTTACTTTTACACTCACAACATTCTCTCTCCTAACTATTCCTCCCACTCATTCTCTCTCCTATTTAATTTTTCATACTCACAACATTTAACCTTTTTCTCTTTCTTACATCACTTTCTTTATTCATTTCTTAATTACCGTGCTAGGAGGCAAAATTGCCCTTTCGGGCGGGACGGAGGGAGTATATAAGTAAATTTCATTTTTATTTTGAGTATGAAAAGTGAATTTTATTTTTATTTTGAAACTTTACTTGTTACTTTTAAACGAGATATTTAACCTTTTTCTCTTTCTTACATCACTTTCTTTATTCATTTCACCAAATTACATTATTAGGAAGGTAAATAACATAGTTGGCGATGAAACATTTTTGCTTGCTAAAGTCACAGAGGCGCCATTGAGCAATTATTGGTGCAAATATCCAAATTAATTAAACAAAACATAGCATGATTGCAATTAAAATATTACTAAACTAATCACAGCTAGCCTATCTATCTCTTAATAAAATATGATTAACAAGATATTTAAGTGATGATAATAATAAAAAAATCACATAGATCTCATTCTAAACCACAACCCCCCTCCCCCATATGACCCTGTCTAAATACCAACTAGGTTTCAAGCATGGACCACATCAAATTTTCAGATCCTATGATTCATGTCATACTAAGAATATGGAACAATCTTAACTGCTAACAACTCACTCAGATGATTAGTTCATCTGCAATAATAATAAAAAAAAAGAATTTTGCGCATAACTGTGTAATGATACATCCGTCACAAAATAAATATTCATTTTTGTTCTTAATCTGATCTTGATATAAACAAAAATGGATATTCATTTTGAATCCGAGAAACGGAAAAGAAAATACAGAACAAAAATGGACATTCATTTTTTATCCGAGAGGCGGAAAAGAAAATACAAAACAAAAATGGACATTAATTTTGAATCCGAAAGTGAGACGAAAAAGAAAAAACAACGCTCCGCCACAATAATTCGAACTTACTAGTACAAAGCTTAGAAGAAAAATGAAGAGCCCTTTACCTCTCCAAAGTCCATCTTAATGCAAATTCCATATCATATATCGCTTTGCTTGCTAATTCAGTACTTCCACTGAATGCTAACTGGATGATTTCCTTCCAGTCCTGGACGATAATCTCCTGTTTTGCCTCTCCTCAAATTTGCCACGCGTTCCGCCTGACTAGAAGAAATCAAACCAACAATATCATGTTAATCAGACGGTTGTAAAATCTTCATTTGGGAATGTAACAAAATATCCCAAGATCAGTCAGCGGTCATCAACTATTATATTACCACAACTAAGTCGCCTTGTGGCGAAACAACAATATAAAATTGTAACGTAGACAGTGGCGGATTTAGTATGTTTCGACAGCGGGTGCACAATTTACACTATAAAAATTTAAACTATTTTTTTTCAAATGCGACGAGATTATAATATAAAACTTAAAATATAAATTAATAATAAACGTATGCTAATCTTTAACCTACCGTTTTTTTTACTTATTGTTGACTTGGAAATAGTAAGCTTATGTGATGAAAAAATAAAAGTAAAAATGATATTTACATTATATTTGTTTTAATGATGACATCATTTTAGGAAGCATTTTTTGAAATTAATCTTGTAATTTATTTCTTATATGTTTCAAATTTACTTTTTTACAAACAATAAACGATGAAAAAACTAATAGATAATAAATAAAATTCATTTATATTAGTTAAAGTAATGAGCAAAAGAATCCAAATATAAAAATATTTAATAAGAAAAAACCATTTATCATAATAAAGGCAAAAAATTTAACTTGAATAATAAATAAAAACTATTTATGATATGATTATAAAAGAATTTAAGTAAGATTTTGAAAAAAAAAAGTGTATTTCTCACATTAGAGACTAAAAATAATTTGAATTATTTGTAGATAGTAGGATTTGAAACCTAGTCTTTAGTAATAAACTTTAACCGCTTACCACTGAACTATTCATAGGATCTCTTAACAACAAAGGTGGAAATTAAGTAATCTTATCTGTAGGTGCACTCGGTAAATAGTGTAATTTATTTTTTTACTAGATATTGAATTTGACCGGGTGCACGGGCACCCCCACCATTAACACTAAATCCGCCCCTGAACGTACATGTTGGGTTTGGTATGACTAGTTCATTTAAAGACAGATTCAACAATTCTTAAATAAATGTATACAAAGTAAACTGCAACTTTTTGAGTAAAAATCGCTACATTTTTGGAGTTCTTTTCTCTTCCAAATGCATTTATTTAAGAAAAACTGCATTCTGAAAATTTACATTCAGTTGCCTTCTTAAAAAGGTTGGGTTTCTAGAAGGCTGCACCTGACCAACCCTAATTGTAAAAGAAAACCAGCCTAAACCTTTTTTTCTTAGCTATCGATATTGGTCCCTAACGGCATGGCAAACTAATTTAGAAAATCTTGATTGAAGAGCAAAACCACGGTCAGCAGTTAATGTTGGCCAAAAAACAGAAACCAATCGTTGAGTGATAGACAGTGGCAAAGTGCACCTACATAATCAAATGGTTTGTCTAGCTTAGTGGTAAAGTGCTACTCCCTCCGTCCCAAAATGAATGTTCATTTGGGATTTAAGGGTCATTTTGAAAAATTGATTTTTAATAGAAAAAAATCATAAACATTCTTGCTATGAAAAAAAGTAATGAACTATGAAAAAAAATGATTTAAGGAATGAACTATGAAAAAAAATGATTTAGGGACAAAGTTATTTGAATGTAGAGTTTCAAGGTCATTCATTCTGGGACAAAACAGGACATTGAATTTGAGACGGAGGGAGTATATTTTTAACTTATGATTGTGGGTTCAAGTCCCACTATAAGCATTTTTTTTCACAATTCACATTTTGAAACATCATAATGTAATGTGTGCAACCACTCAATATATGTCCTGGGCCCGCCACCGATGATATAGGGAGAGAGAGAGAGAGAGAGAGAGAGAGAGAGAGAGAGGGAAAAGTAGACTAACCCCAAAGCAAAAACCTTGAACCTGAGCATCAAAACCCGAGGAGCTCTCAACCTTTGTCCTTTCCATCTGAGAAGAACTTCGTTTGTGGGAACTGTTGGAACTATCACCGCAGCTTGCAAATGAAGAAGAGGAATAAGACGTTGAGCTTCCGGTCTGGGATGTTGATCCAAATGACTCAATGTCACTTTGAAACATTTCCTCAAACAACTCTTTCAAATCCTCAAGACTGTCCCCACCATTTTTCTGTTAATTCAACAAAACTGAATTTTAAAAACACTCTGCAGCAAGTAAGAACAGGATATATCTTGGGACTTTGGAGTGCTTAGATGTTTTTCTTGACTCAAAAAAAGAAGAAATTAACTAGACGTGGTCCTAGATACTGCATTGGGTTATTTCAATATAAAATAATCATGATTCAGAAAAAAAGAAGACGACAAAATCGTTGTTGGCTAATTGTCACCAAGTATTTCGTCACTCTTTTATACACTTAGCATTGTTCCTATATATTCCTCCGTCCCATAATGTTAATCTCAATATCCATTTTTGTTTGTCCCAAAATGTTAGTCCAATTTCCTAAATTGAAGGATTAAAACCAATGAATTTACAAAACTACCCTACGATAAATTAGGAAACTCACTAGTAGCATTTACTCAAGAGTCATGAATGGAGCTCATCAAGGATAGCATTAGAAATGAAATAAAAGTTGTTAATTTTTTTGAATAGTCATATGGAAATATCATTTTGGGATGGAGAGAGAGTAAGAAACTAAGTCTTTTCAACTTGAGATATTTGTGGGCCAACGTGCAGTTGAAAACAAGTATATACCATTAAATAGGCATCTTCGATTAGAACCAAGCAAGTTCTTTTAAAGCTGGCCTAGGCCCCATAGATGTCGGAACCAGAATCAAAGGAACTCCAATTTGATTGGATCCATGTGTAAACACATTGGACCACTTGCAAATTTGTTAACCTTAAATTCCATAACCACAGGGTAAACCTCAATCACGTCACTCGAGGGTCCCAAGATGACAAATAGCAAAAAAAAAAAAAAAAAAAAAACTAAAATGCTTAGAAATGGAAAGAAAATATAATTGCATCAATGAATCTGAGGGACCTCAGGCGCAGCATCAGCTCCTTGACATCTTCCAACCAAGAAAAATGAATAAGTTAACATGTGCTCAAAATTTTTGCCATAGTTTACAAAGATTATCATTTTATTACAAAAAAAAATAAGTTACCGCTAATGTTTATTGAATATCAATCTGAATAAGACTTTGAAGCTTGAAACGTAAAAAAATGCAAAAATCATCTATGATTGTACACGTTGTGCAAAATTTAAGCTGACAACAGGACTTACATTGGGTTTGTTTTGGCTCATCATGACTGCCATTTCGTCCAAGAAATCACCCATTCCCTCCTGTCGATTTCATTCACAATGACACAGCGAGTCAAAGAATATGAAAAAATCTATAATAGAACAATATAAGAAAAGGAAGATCTTCACATCAATTATACAAGAATTGCACAGTCCTATCAATTTGGCAATATACAGAATTAAAGAACTTAGATCAATTAAAATGAGAAAAACATGAGCAAAAACCTAAAGGCCACCATTGAAATAAATTAAATAACATAAATATTACATTATTGTAAAAGTAAAGCCTTTTCATTAAAAAAAAAAAATAATGGAGAGAGAAAGAACTAACATTTTCGTCATCATCACTGTCGTAAACTCCGACATCGTACAGAAACCTTTTATTCGCGTCCGATAATACTTTGACAATGAACACAAACACAGAGCAAAGAGAAATCAACTGTAGATTCAACAAATTTACTAGATTAAGCCACACCAGCCGGAATAGATGGAAATTACCAGAATAGGCTTGTTGAATGGCCTGAAACTTCATTTTCGCCTCTTCCATGAACTTTGAATTCCCCGGAGCCGAGCAACGATCCGGGTGCCATCTCTGCATCCAAAACACAACCATTTCACAAAATTAATTAAATTCAACAACAAACGACAAGATTAACAATAAATTAAGCAAAATCACGAAATTATTCAAACCAAAATCAAGTCAATTTCCGAAATGGTTGGCCATTTAATTTTGGAGGGGAAAAAACAGACCAGGGCAAGTTTCTTGTAAGCAATTCTGAGCTCTGCTACAGTGCATTCCTTCTTCAACCCAAGAACCGCATAAAAATCGGTGTTGTTTTCTTCCTTGCGATCCATTTCGAATAAATCCACACAAAATACTAATTAAAAAGCACTTCTTTTTCTTGTCGACGAATTATACTTGAAAAATAATCCGAACCCAAAAACCCTAACCAAGAAATAATGTCCTTCAATTTAAGGATTATTGAGTAATTCGGCCAAAAAGTGCAATTTCATCCTTAAAAGAAGCTATTTTGGGCAACTCCCCTTCCCCCCATACCATAAACGTTTAGAACTCTCCAGAAACAGTCCCTATTTATAAAACGGAAGTCTTCTTTATTTGTGTTACCACTCATTTACATTAATCTCCCTCATGTTTGAATAACTACAGTTGCCTCCCTTCTTGTTTTAACTTGAATAACTACAGTTGCCTCCCTTCTTGTTTTAACTGTCCCCACAATGAGAATCACCTTCCTAAAAATGTTTTCTAATAAGGAAAATAATTTTTGAGTAGATGGGAAAATAACCAAAAAAAGACCAATTAAGCATAATAATGGTGGCATTAGAGAAGGCTCATGCATGCAAAGAAGCATCTATACTTTTTATCATGAAGTTCTTATTGATATTAAAAGATAAGGAAAATTTGATGTCGTACTTTCATATTCGAAATAGTAGTTATAATTGGTGTCGTACTTTCATATTCGTAAATGTGTATTAAAGTTAGGGATGGCCGAGCCAATTTTTTAGTTTTCTTCCCAAACAAACAAGATGAATATAATTCGACTAGGGAGCTAGTGGAAGTTGTCCTACTTAGGAGAAAAATGTATGTCCTAGGTGGTTGTAGAATGAATATATAAAATGTGAGGAGAAATGTGTAATTACATAAAAGAAGAAGGGTTGAAATATGATATACAATGAATTAGGAGTAGAGGAGTACTAAGTTGTTTGGATTATATGAGTAGAGTATAGAATGAAAGGGATGGACGGCTTATGTTTGGAGTCGAGGTTTGAGATATTTATAAAGTGTGTCATCATCTCTAGAAACTTCTCTATTTACTTTGTTCCCCTCCCCTTTATTTTTAACAAACTTTTTTCCCTTGAACTCTAAATTCAGAGCCATTAATTTGGGTCGAGACAGTTGGTTGTTGATGCGCTGCCATTTAATATTTAATATGGGTGAATTAGATTTTAAATTACTAATCCAATTTAAATTGAATTAATTTTGGTTGGCCCATACGGGTAAGAACTACGACTGTTTGGGATGGTCAACCTTCTATATATTTTTTCGCCACAAATCGAAGTAATATGATGTTGTTCAATTTTTGTCTTAGTTTCCTTCTGTTATGGGTATTTTTTAGCATGGTGACATCCTCAGTTGCTCCTACATGTCAAGATGATATTCCACTGTAAGTATTGCTTAATATTTACTTATTCATTTTATATAATATTTTTAATTATTATTTTACAGTAAAGCAGAAGAGATAAAAACGGGATACAACCAAGCACGATCAACTTCTCTTCAACGTCAAGGTGGACTTGGTCTTTGGACGTTTTGAAGATAACCATGCATGTCGAGATTATAGGAATTAATAGTTATCCGTTTATAATTTCTGTTATTTAAAGGGGATATGGAGACGAAAAAATACACATTCATTATCACTCTACACACGCACGGCTTGTAAACCTCTCCATTATCTTCCAAACTTGTAACCACGGTTCTTATAGTGAAACATTTAAGGTTGGAAACCTAACTCCCGGAGTTTTTTTTTTCGAAGAGATTGTCATCTCTAAGGTTTTCCTCGTTAACAAAATCTTTGTGTCACTCTTTACTTTCGTGTTCTTGTTCCATTTAATTGAATTCCAAAGTCCCCTCCTTGTTGTTTAAATTCATACACTTACCAATTTAAGATTCAACGTTATTGTCTTTTCTACCAAAACAATGTTTCCGCCGCCGGCAAGGGTGTCGCCGCCACTCCAACATCAGGAGGTAGAACCACCTTATTGCCGCCACCTCCTCAGTCAGGACCTCAGCAAACGCAGCCTTCAAAGACTCCACAAAAGGAAGGGACCTCTTCCAATGTGGATGCCGACATCCGGAGTATCCTGACCAAGCTAAATCAGAGGCTGGATCAGCAAGATAGCAATTCGAAGCTGCTGGCCAATTCCATGATCAAGATGCAGAAGGATCGACAGCTCATCGCTTCCCGGCTTGACAACATCTCACCATTGCGCGCAAGGAACCTCAACTTCGACACCACCGAAGGATCTACGCTTCAGAATGAATTTATCCCAATGGGTGGTCCATCTCAAACCCATCAGTCGACATCCTTAATGATTTCGCCATCCTTGCCCGGTGACACCCTATCAACGGCACCTTCAGCTAGGGCTGAACAAAAAAACCGACGGACCGAACCGGACCAATAGAACCGGATCAGACCAATGAAAACCGGACCAATCCAATAGAATTGGTTTGGTTCTGGTCCCAAATTTATATGAAACCGATTATTTGGGTTGGTCCTGATTTTTGAAAAATATATAGATATATATATATATATATATATATATATATATATATATATATATATATATATATATATATATATATATATATATATTCATAATTTCAAATTCCTAATTTTCAAAAAAAATAAAATAATTTTGCTGTGACCTTATCCATCCAGCGACATTACAACATTACAAGTTTACAAAAACCCTAACCCTATCATATCTCTTTCATTTCCGCCGTTTGATTTTCTATCCCTCTCTCTCTCTCTCTCTCTCTCTCTCTCTACGTTTTTTCCCTCTCTCATCTCAATTCTTAACCCTATAAATCAAATTGATTTTTCATGGCGGCGCCCTGATTTCGACTCAACTGTTCAACCACGGCACCACCATCGATCTCTACCGACGGTGCAGTTGTAACGGAAGTAATTAATCTACGACACAGATCTGTTTTTTCGTGCGAGATTGCAGAACATCATTACTCTGTTATTTTGCCTCTCAAATATCCAATAAAAGGTAATGATTTAATGAGATTTTGATGTTATTTTCTCAGTCTCTACCTCCAATCTACTCGTATTTTCAATTTTCTTACAATTTTGCATCTGAATTTAGTTATTAGGGTCTGAATCATGTTTATGTTTTTCTCTTTTGTTCCTCTATTTCAGTTAATTTACTGTATGACTGAATATTTTTATTTGAACTTTGTTTATGTAATCGTCCTATATTTTGGTTTCATGAAAAAAATAGTTGTTGCATGTTTTATCTTTAGAAAAAATATATAGTAGTGTAACTTGTGGAACCGATGGAACCGGACATGGACCGAACCATTTGAACCGGACCAATGTGACCGGTCCTGTAATGTAATGGTCTGGTTCTGGTCCTGAATTTAGGCAGAACCGAACAATTGGTCCGATCCTGTTTTTTTGAAATTTTGATAAAATCCGGACCAATCCGGACCGTGAACACCCCTACCTTCAGCAGGATTCTCCCCGTTCATCCCATTCATTGACAACACCACTGTCACAACCACCATGGACAACACTGGTTTGCTGAATAATCTTTTCAATAATAATACTTTCAATCGTATTTCTATGGCTGACCCTTTTGCAGGAAACCCACTAGCCAAGCAGATGCAGGATCTCAGGGAGCTGATAATGAACGTGCCAGGCATAACTCCTCCAATCCAGCCAGTATCTCAGAATTGCTACAATCAGTCCCGATTTGTCCCAGCAATTGCAAATGTCAACATCCCAAAGCGTTTCAGTGTTCCATGTGAGGACCCCGACCCGGAACCTACACGTGTCCCGAGCTGGAGCGTCCTCAAACCAACCCAATTTTTCCTAATCTTTTAAAACTTTTATTTAACTTTCAAACATAAATATAATTGCTATAATCATTTCAAAATGACTCTACACCTTTTCACAATGGAGAAATAGTTGACTAACTTTGAAAGTAAGAAACTATTTTAGTTACAAAAAGACATTGGTTATAACATAAAATTAAAGTTTATAAATACAACTCATTAAATAAATTATACCAAAATACCCTTTCTACGCCGACCTAATCATACCCCGACAATTCCCAAAATATAACTTCCAAACTCCTCACCGCCCTTACTTGGCCGGTCCATCTGTCTCGGAATCTAAAAACAGTAAAGGGAGAGAGGTGAGAATAAATCTCAGCAAGTTATTATGAATGCAGCAATATGCCATATAAGATGCAACACATAACAAGTTGCGTATAACACATTGGAAAAGTCAGAACACCTTACATTACCTTGGTTTACCTTTTCCCGTACGAACAGTAGTCGTACAACATTGGGTTTAATAATACTCCAATCTTACAGTGAGCTGCTTAAGCAATACTCACGTCTTATAAGACCCGTTTTTCAGGGAACCAAATAAGACAGTAGCAACTCTGTAAGGCTTTTGGCTCAATACAGATGCTATACCCCATCCTGTGGCCACAGGAGGGGACGGCCACAGATATAACATAATCCAATCACATTAGGTCACACTTCCATAATTGATCGTATTATGTTATACCCCCAATGTCAGCTGACTCACACATTATCAAGCACATAGTAGATACTTGAAATATAATCCACAAAGGGGATAAACAACATAGCAACATGGTAAAATATACTCATGCTCAACCAACATCATAGTGCAACATTTCTTTAACACACTATGCATAAATAAGCAATATAGTCACATGGTAAGATATACTCATGTTCAACCAATAATCAGAGTGCAGCATTTATGTAATACACTAAGTATGATACAAGTCATGAATATGTACTCAAGTATGATAACAAAGCATCAATAATTATCCTTACTTAGACATTATTCAGTAATACATGATCTCTATAAGAACCCAAGTTCACTTTACCCAAATGGAAGTCACATTTAATAAGTGTCCATACAAGATTGTCGAATCAATTCCTGAGTCGTATTTAAAGTGCTTCCTTAGTTCCATTTAAACCCAATTAAGGTGCTCTTAAGTGTTCTAATATAACTTAAGTGTAAAAGGGTTAATTCATACCTGGTTTGGATTAGGTTCCACTAATTCATAATGGTTAAGAGTCATGCCACTAGGTTGTTGGTAAATCAATAAGAAAAGCGACTAAAGAGGATTCGGCATGGTGGGCGACCGCCCGGGCCACTGGGCGACCGCCCAAGTGGTTCTAAAGAACACCCAAGTTGCGCCCTCTTGGCGACCACACATATCCTCTTGGGCGACCGCCCAAGAGGATTTCCAAGCTTACACATTGTCTAGATGGGCGGCCGCTCATCACCACTGGGCGACCGCCCAAGGCTCCTATCCAAAGAAGATAAATTCCCAAACCCTTGTTTACCTAGGTTATTTTCCTTTCTTTAAATCTTCTTAACTTTTATGATTACCAAAAGAATTTCCTCATTTTACAACCTTATCCTAAATCCTTTAAACCCAAAATAACATAATCCTAAATTATTTTCCACAAGATTTCCAACCCATTTTATCAACTCATTTCAAGTAAATTCTCTAAAATTAATTCAACCCATTTCTTACATTCTAAATCAACTTCCATGGCCAATAGCATTATTCTATACCATTAATCAATTCCTCAACTTCAAGAAGGTTTCTAAAGCATCAATAACCATTGTAACAACAATAACAACAACAAATATTTCATGAGCATTTAGAGGAAGGAAAGTCATAATAACTCACCTTAGGAAATAAGAGGTGGATTAAGGATTTTCTTGGCTTGATCAACTCTCCTAGATGCACCAATCACAAAAGTACCCTTGGATTGAAAAATGGAGTAGAATTGAACTTAGTATGATCTTGGGAGGTGAGGCTTCCATGGAAAGTATCCATGGAAAATGATAAGAGAGAAGGAGAGAATGAGGAGGAAGTAAAGAAGGAGGATGGAAGATGAAGTATAAGAATGGTAAAGGAGGTATGGGAAGAGTGTAAGAAAAGTAAGGGGGTAAGGGGGGTCCTCACCTAGGAAGTAAGATGGGAGGATTTTAAGGGATTTGGTTCCCCTCCCAATTATCCAAGACTTTCACATTTAAATTAAATTCCCTTTTTTCCCAATTATTTATTCTACCCAATTTAACCTCCTCTTACTCTTTATTTATTTCCTATTTTTTTTTATCTCTTTCCTAGAACATTATGTTATTTCCCTATCATTTTATCTTAATATAAGAAATCAAGTATATAAAATGAACACATAATTTTTAACAATAATATTAAAAGCACACAATATGATGTTAAATTAGTGACTAGGGTTAGGGTCGTTACACTCACTACCCCTTAAAGAAAATTCGTCCCGAATATGACTGTCACTTACCTAACTGATCAATCCGCCTTGGTTACATGTATACCTCAGACTTCAATTCCCAAATAGTCTCTTCAATGTTGTGATTTTTCCCAAAGATTCTAATTCCATTAATGATATGATATTACAACTTAATTTTCCAAGAATACCTTACAATATCACTAACCCGAATTTTCACGACCTCAATAACTATATAAATAATTGAAAGTATTACAACTTATGTCACCAAATACATTACAATATTGCATTTAAAACTCTAAATAATCTATAAGCTGCTCCAAGCCAGTCTATGAGTCAAATCACCAACCTTTTCCAAAACTTCAAATGGATTAACAAATTTTGGCGCCAATTTACCTTAGGCATTGCTTCTCCAACTTCACCCCAACAAATTAGAGATCGATATTTTCTTCCCTAACAACGCCTCATATGGTTTTATCTCAATGCTAGGATGATAACTGCTATTATACGCACCCAACCACTGGTACTCATACGTCCTATCGACTACAAAAATCCATTGTACATGCCCGTAGCATATCCTCAATAATAAGTAATGATTCCTCAAATTTTCACAAATTAAACTCAATAGCATTCCTACACTCCAAAAGGATCTTCCCAAATGAATGACTATCCAATCTATTTAATACTATGGGGTTTATACAATCAAACTATCTCCTAACATATATAAGGACTTGATCAATGAATCTCATCAATATAAATATATATAATAAGTAGAAAATACCATCAACTTACTATAAACAAAACGACATACTCCTTTTACTTTCAAGATAACCCAATCACAAAATTCATCTTGATAATACTCGCAGTTCAATCTAGAACTCTAAATGTTCTAATAAATCTTCCAACGTCAAAATTCTATTTTCGCATTTGTGACCAACCGCCTTATGTCTTGACTCACTCGAAACGAGTTAGTTCAATTATCTTATCTGCAGTTCTCATAATACTACATTAAACAATTGCCCATGGAATAATAAATATGGACATGCTAATAAGACCCTGATTCTACGAACGGAATACTGGTCAACTATTTATCACGATTCAATGTTCCAATTATGTTCAGGTCCAGTGACAGATCAATATTCAATCAAATAGTTGGCCGCCCACAACGGAGCCGACCCAACTCCAAACAAAAACCAAGTCTACTGCGACTGCCACATTAAAAACCCCACAATAAATCAAATCGTTTCTCGGATCAAAACTTTAATATAATTAATCACTATTAGGGAAACTAGGCAGCCTTTTAGCTTGCTTCTGTACGAACTACATCTTTAAAATAACATGTCTTTCTAAAATTTACAATATCTTTCAAAATTCCAAGGATAGATAAAATGAGATCAAATGAGACTCGAATGGTTTATTTATTTAAAACTGTCCCATACCAGTTTTAATTAACTAAACCACTCACAATTTTAAGAGATTTTCAAAAGATTGATAAGCTAATAAAATAACTCGAGTGATTTAATTATCTACAACCGTCCCATACCAGTGGTAGATAGTTAAATTACTCACAGATTTTAATGTACACAAAAAGGGTTTACTGACCTTATTAAATCAACTATCCTCGAAGGGAACAATTGCTCATACCGAAGTTCAATATACCATCCAAAGTAGTAAAGCCCATTTAGAACAATTCTAACAAAATATTCTTGTTTGACTTCTATTTATAGTGTAGCCACCACTCATAATATTTATACTTAGTTAAATTCTCTATAAGAAAACACAATCTCGCAATACTATTACTATCTCCGATAAATAACACTAAAACATTCATTAAGATTATAAACTTGGTAAATCATCCTCAATTCAATAATTCCTCAAGTTGAATATTCAACACTTTTTACTTAATTTGAGTCATCTATTCCTTACCTTTGATATTGATATTGTACTTAGTAACAACGTATTGCAAACATCTAGTTCCCAATCAAATACCATAATTTCTAAATAAGAAAATATAATTGGAACTCACATAGATCAATCATTCCCAAATTGCGATTAAACAGTGTAAACTAACTTACCTCTCTATAACCTTCAACAACTAAAAATCCGCATAACGCCAATCTCTCATAAGCATCACACCAATCTCTTTTATTAGTCACGCAACTAAGTCAACATATATGGTGTAATTATCCTAAAGTATCCTGTCTTCCAATCATATTTATCCCCATTTTATATTCTCAACTAATGATAATCGTTTCTCAAAACAAACCTTATACATATATTATCAATTCCTGAAGTTGATCCTATAAGTCACCAAAGAACTACATCTATTATACTTCCTCACATTTACCCTAATTACTTCTCCATAAATAATACACAACTACAAATCAAAACGGTCATACTAGATACAAATGTTGTCTTAAGTATATCCCTACAACAATTATTCACTGTAATTGGAACACCTCGAAAATTCAACTAATAACCATTGAGTATCCTACTAGTTTCTAAAATCAGTCATACAATTTATCAACAAGTGATAACGAATACTTATTCTTCACAGTTATAAATTTGAGATCTCTCTAATCTATAGATAACCACCAAGTATCATCTTTTCTAAAATAGTACTAATTTATCCCTACGGAGATTCGCTAAGCTAATTATCTCCTTTATCAAATAATTTCACAAGATGATTCACCAATTCCATCATCCCAATTAGTGTCCTCTATCTAGGGATTCGAATACCAAAATAGTACCTTATAGCAACTCAAAGCCTCCATATCTTGGTATGATACCTGATGAAAACCCATTTTGAAACTCACATGAAAAACACCACTTAGTCAACTTATAGGGTGATATTACCTACAAGAGTATCTGATTCTCTATTCGATTTAGTAGCAAAAATACAATCAATCTCTTCTTAGAGAATATACTTATAACACATAAGGCAAATATAGGTCAGTTCTATAAGGATTCGTACTCGCGATATCTTATAAACCATATAATCCCGCTTAGACTATTATTTTCAATACTAGTCTCATATATCTAGTCTCTACCACGAGACACCAATGTATAAATATTCACACAAGCTATACAACCATAAACCACTCTTAATTAGGCCATAGACCAACTCTAAACTAAGAGTTCACCAATTCATTTACCACCGGTACATGAGATAATTCAATTGTCTTTTACTCAAATATAACACATAATCCAAATGACCTTCACATTCCTTAGGCCCTACTTTTGACATTTACGCATATATGACATAATAGCATTTAATGACTTATCCGCCTCAACCACACACGGAGGCAAATCAAACATAGATAAGGAGACTTGTTTCTTGCATGGCAGGTTCTCCCCAAATACAACAACTACTCGCCAATTTAGGTCAATATAACAAGAATTCACGGATTGGTATATCTACCATATCCACCGGCAATCCATGCCCACTTAATCACAACTACTATGATAATCAAGGATGATTCGAGGTACTCTCCCATCGGAGTAGAACCCCCAGTACATAAGGCAACTCTCGGGCCATTTATGCAAATAAAGATGAAATGTAATGTCACATGAGAACGAATGAACGGGGATTTATAAAAGTATGACCCCTAACTTCGGAGACAGGTAATATACCTCAAATGGTTGTGGAGGAATCTATCTCTCCATAACTCACCTTTCCTTGATTCCTTGGTTGGTCAATATCATTTTCTGTCTTTGAACAAATTTCTGCATTAAACTCTCGACGTAAGTTATCGCACACTCTCACTCGCCTAGACTCTACCCGAGAACTCTAACCGAGCTCGATATTAACTGTGAGGACCCCGACCCGGAACCTACACGTGTCCCGAGCTGGAGCGTCCTCAAACCAACCCAATTTTTCCTAATCTTTTAAAACTTTTATTTAACTTTCAAACATAAATATAATTGCTATAATCATTTCAAAATGACTCTACACTTTTTCACAATGGAGAAATAGTTGACTAACTTTGAAAGTAAGAAACTATTTTAGTTACAAAAAGACATTGGTTATAACATAAAATTAAAGTTTATAAATACAACTCATTAAATAAATTATACCGAATTACCCTTTCTACGCCGACCTAATCATACCCCGACAATTCCCAAAATATAACTTCCAAACTCCTCACCGCCCTTACTTGGCCGGTCCATCCTCGTCTCGAATCTAAAAACAGTAGAAGGGAGAGAGGTGAGAATAAATCTCAAAGAAGCTATTATGAATGCAAAGAATATGCCATATAAGATGCAACACATAACAAGTTGCATATAACACATTGGAAAAGCCGTAAACACCTTACATTACCTTGGTTTACCTTTTCCCGTCTCGAACATTAGTCGTACAACATTGGGTATAATAATACTCCAATCTTACGGTGAGCCGCTTAAGCAATACTCACGTCTTATAAGACCCGTTTTTCAGGGAACCAAATAAGACAAGAGCAACTCGTAAGGCTTTTGGCTCAATACAGATGCTATACCCCATCCCGTGGCCACTGTGAGGGGACGGCCACGTATATAACATAATCCAATCACATTAGGTCACACTTCCATAATTGATCGTATTATGTTATACCCCAATGTCACCGACTCACACATTATCAAGCACATAGTAGATACTTGAAATATAATCCACAAAGGGATAAACAACATAGCAACATGGTAAAATATACTCATGCTCAACCAACATCATAGTGCAACATTTCTTTAACACACTATGCATAAATAAGCAATATAGTCACAATGGTAAGATATACTCATGTTCAACCAATAATCGAGTGCAAAGATTTATGTAATACACTAAGTATGATACAAGTCATGAATATGTACTCAAGTATGATAACAAAGCATCAATAATTATCCTTACTTAGACATTATTCAAGAATACATGATCTCTATAAGAACCCAAGTTCACTTTACCCAAATGGAAGTCACATTTAATAAGTGTCCATACAAGATTGTCGAATCAATTCCTGAGTCGTATTTAAAGTGCTTCCTTAGTTCCATTTAAACCCAATTAAGGTGCTCTTAAGTGTTCTAATATAACTTAAGTGTAAAAGGGTTAATTCATACCTGGTTTGGATTAGGTTCCACTAATTCATAATGGTTAAGAGTCATGCCACTAGGTTGTTGGTAAATCAATAAGAAAAGAGACTAAGGAGGATCTGGCATGGCGGGCGATCGCTGTGCCACTGGGCGACCGCCCAAGTGGTTCTAAAGAACACCCAAGTTGCTGCCCTCTTGGGCGACCACACATATCCTCTTGGGCGACCGCCCAAGAGGGATTTCCAAGCTTACACATTTCTGTCTAGATGGGCGGCCGCTCATCACCACTTGGGCGACCGCCCAAGGCTCCTATCCAGCAAGATAAATTCCCAAACCCTTGTTTACCTAGGTTATTTTCCTTTCTTTAAATCTTCTTAACTTTTATGATTACCAAAAGAATTTCCTCATTTTACAACCTTATCCTAAATCCTTTAAACCCAAAATAACATAATCCTAAATTATTTTCCACAAGATTTCCAACCCATTTTATCAACTCATTTCAAGTAAATTCTCTAAAATTAACTCAACCCATTTCTTACATTCTAAATCAACTTCCATGGCCAATAGCATTATTCTATACCATTAATCAATTCCTCAACTTCAAGAAGGTTTCTAAAGCATCAATAACCATTGTAACAACAATAACAACAACAAATATTTCATGAGCATTTAGAGGAAGGAAAGTCATAATAACTCACCTTAGGAAATAAGAGGTGGATTAAGGATTTTTTTGGCTTGATCAACTCTCCTAGATGCACCAATCACAAAAGTACCCTTGGATTGAAAAATGGAGTAGAATTGAACTTAGTATGATCTTGGGAGGTGAGGCTTCCATGGAAAGTATCCATGGAAAATGATAAGAGAGAAGGAGAGAATGAGGAGGAAGTAAAGAAGGAGGATGGAAGATGAAGTATAAGAATGGTAAAGGAGGTATGGGAAGAGTGTAAGAAAAGTAAGGGGGTAAGGGGGGTCCTTACCTAGGAAGTAAGAGGGGAGGATTTTAAGGGATTTGGTTCCCCTCCCAATTATCCAAGGCTTTCACATTTAAATTAAATTCCCTTTTTTCCCTATTATTTATTCTACCCAATTTAACCTCCTCTTACTCTTTATTTATTTCCTATTTTTTTTTATCTCTTTCCTAGAACATTATGTTATTTCCCTATCATTTTATCTTAATATAAGAAATCAAGTATATAAAATGAACACATAATTTTTAACAATAATATTAAAAGCACACAATATGATGTTAAATTAGTGACTAGGGTTAGGGTCGTTACATTCCATCCATGAAGTTATATGACGGTAGCACAGATCTAGAGGAGCATGTCGCCCACTATCAAGAGAAGATGGACATTGTGCATATCCCACTTCAATTCAGGTAGGCTTGCCTGTGCAGAGGATTTGGATCGACCTTAGTTGGACCAGCTCTCAAGTGGCTAATTAGGCAACCCCTAGGCTCAATTGGCTCATTCGTCCAGCTTATCAACATGTTCTATAATCAATTTTCATGCAGTCGGCAATTCGAGAAGCTGACAAGTGACCTCTACAATGTGAATCAGCAGCCTAATGAGACTCTGAAAGAATATGTCCACCGGTTCAATAAAGAAGTGCTAGAAATTCCCAATCTTGACATGTCGACAGCCACAGAAGCATTCAAAATGGGGCTGAAGAAGGATTCACAGTATTATCAAGATTTGGTGATGACTCCTTGTAAACGGTTGAAAGAAGTCAGGAGCAGGGCCCTGAGATTCATAAGGTTGGAGGAAGATGAGCTGCGAAGGTCAAAGTCCTCATCCAAGATGTCGACATATGACAATCCAGACAGGAAGACCGAATCATCCCACCGCAGAAACAACCGATCCAATCCTTATCCGAGAGTTGACAACAACAAAATTAATTCAATAGAGGGTGAGGATGAAGATAGCGATAATGTGCCTAACATTTCTGATTATTGTTTTTCTGTTGACATTTCAGGTGTACTCTGTGCAATGGGCAACCTGGGGGACAAAGCAAGATGGCCAAAGAAGACAGATAAATCCACGGGATGGCGTGACAAGTCAAAGTGGTGTGCCTACCATGAGGACTTTGGGCATGTTACAGAAGATTGCATCGCACTAAGAAAGGAAATCAGCTACTTGCTCTCAAAGGGACATCTCAAGGAGTTGCTGGGATCCAGAAAGAAGAAAGCAGAAAATGCAGAAGCACCACATGAAGTCGAAAGACCAGTCTCTCCTCCAGCATCAACGAAGGTGATCAATTTCATTAGTGGAGGGTCAGAAATTTGTGGCACTTCCTATTCTGCCGCGAAGCGACATGCCAAGAAGTCAAAGGAAGAGAAGCCAGAAAGACCATCCAGGATGTCGACACCTTGCCAAGAGCCAATCACCTCTGATGAGAGTGATCGAGATAATTTGCTGAAATCCCATCATGATGGCCTAGTCATTTCCTTGCAGATCGCCAATTGTACCATCAGGCGTATCCTGGTTGATGGGGGTAGCTCTGTCAATCTCATTATGTTGAGCACCCTTAAGGAGATGAACATCCCAGAATCGAAGATCGTCAAGAAATCCTCCGTATTGGTAGGCTTCAGTGGCGAAGTCAAAGAAACAGTGGGAGAGATAAAGCTTCCAATCTACTCAAAAGGACTTAACACCATGGAGCGGTTCCGCGTAATTGATTGTGCAACATCTTACAATGTTATTCTTGGAAGGCCGTGGATTCATGGAATGAAAGCTGTACCGTCCACTTACCATCAGTGCGTGAAGTTCCCAACACCCTGGGGTGTCGCTAAAATATACAGTGATCAGCAAGTGGCCAAGGAATGATATAAGACTTCAATGAAGGCATCGACATCTCCCAAACAAGCATAGCAATTACAGAAAAAAGTACGCGAGGTCCTGGAAGCTAAGGAGAACGATGTGAAAGAAGTATTACTAGACCCTTCCAATCCAGACATCAAGGTACTTATTGGCAGTGATATTCCACCAGATAGAGAAGAAAAACTTGTGGAACTATTAAGAAGCAAAACGAAGAGCTTTGCCTGGAAGCATGATGACATGACCGGCATCAGCAAAGATGTCATCACCCACAAACTCAATATTGATCCTAGTTTCAAGCCAATGCACCAGAAGCGTAGGAAGTTTGCAGAAACAAGAAACCAGATAATCAAGGAAGAAGTAGAACGTTTACTTAAAGCCAACATGATACGAGAAGTAGATTATCCAAGATGGTTAGCAAACGTAGTTGTGGTCGAAAAGAAGAACGGAAAATGGCGAGTCTGTGTTGATTTCACTGACTTGAACAAAGTCTGTCCCAAAGATTCTTTCCCATTGCCTCATATAGATTCATTGGTTGATGCCACTTCAGGACATGAGCTTCTCACTTTTATGGACGCATCCTCAAGATTCCAACAAATCCAGATGGAGCCATCTGATCAAGAGAACACCGCCTTCATAACACCCACAGGTATTTATTGTTATATTGCTATGCCTTTTGGACTAAAAAATGCAGGTGCAACATATCAGAGGCTCGTCAACAAAATGTTCAAAGACCATATTGGGGACACAATGGAGGTATATATCGACGATATGGTAGTGAAATCCAAGAAAGCTGAAGATCACATAAGCCACCTATCTCAAGCCTTCGACATCTTGGATTGTTTCAATATGAAACTTAATCTAGTAAAATGCAATTTTGGAATGAAGGCAGGAAAGTTTTTGGGCTATATGGTAACTAAAAGGGGCATTGAAGCCGCCCCAGAGCAGATTCGTGCCATTATCAACCTGTCGTCACCTCAATCCGTCAAAGACGTCCAGAGATTGACAGGGAAGATTGCTGCACTCACCAGGTTCATTTCAAAATCTTCTGATCGATGCAAGCCTTTTTATGACATCTTAAGAAAGAATAAGAATTTCCAGTGGGAAGATCATCATGAACAAGCCTTTCAAGATCTCAAAAGTTACCTGTCGACACCTCCATTATTGGCCAAACCTCAGGAGGGCGAACACCTTTTCATCTACCTAGCAGTGTCAGAAAGCGCTGTAAGTGCAGTCCTGGTGATAGAGCGAGATGGTATTAAACAACCCATTTATTATGTAAGTAAGACACTTTTAGATGCGGAGACCAGGTATTCTCATTTACAAAAGTTAATTTTGGCTTTGATAACTGCATCTATTAAATTAAGACACTATTTTGAAACACATACTATAATTGTTCGTACTAACTATCCTATTAAGAATGTTATGAGAAAACCAGAGATGTCAGGTCGAATGGCTAAGTGGTCTGTACAATTAAGCACTTACGACATCAAATATGAGCCCAGAACATCAATAAAATCTCTGGCTCTAGCTGATTTTGTGGCTGACTTTAGTCTAACCATGGAACAAGAAGTAGAGTTGGAGGTTCAGCAACTACAAGATGATGACATCTTGAAGATATGGACACTTTACACAGATGGTGCTTCCAACATGAGAGGCACAGGACTTGGAGTTGTACTAAAATCGCCACAAGGGGACATAATACCACAATCCATCAGTTGCAGTTTTAAGGCCACTAATAATGAAGCAGAATATGAGGCATTATTTGCAGGTTTAACAGTGGCCTAGGACCTAAATATTAAGCACATCCGGGTGTTTATGGATTCTTTGCTAATTGTTAACCATTACAACGGGTCCTACATAGCGAAAAATGCAAAGATGACGACATATTTGGAGATTGTGAAAATTCTGGCGACCAAGTTCAAAACTTTCACTTTGGAGCAGGTGCCACGTGAAGAAAACTCACAAGCAGATGCCCTGGCAAGCTTAGGTTCAGCCTTCAAAAGCATTTCACAGACAAGTATCCCAATTGTACATGTCGACATCCCAACATTTGATCGTCTCGAGCTGTTCGTTCTAGATGTCGACATCCCTACCAGTTCAGCAGTAACTTCCTGGACAACTCCTATTATCAAGTATCTTGAAGATGATACGATCCCAGCTGAAGAGAAAAATGCTCGAGCATTCAGGGTAAGATCATCTAAATATTTACTTATTAATAACTTCTTGTTTAGGAAATATGTTGCAGGTCACTATTTAAGGTGTCTAGAAGCAGACCGAGCCCAACAGGTTTTGAAGGAGCTGCATGAAGGACAGTGTGGAAATCATACCGGGGGCAGAAGCCTGTATACCAAGGCTCTAAATATTGGCTATTTTTGGCCCACAATGCGAAGAGACGCTGCAGAATATACAAAGAAATGTGACTCCTGTCAACGGCACGGCGACATCCTACATCAACCAGTCGAATTACTACATCCTATCCTGTCGCCATGGCCATTCATGATTTGGGGAATGGATATCGTAGGGAAGTTTCCAAGAGCTCCAGGAGGAAAAGTATTTCTACTAGCCATGACAGATTATTTTTCCGAATGGGGAGAAGCTGAAGCGTACGTACAGGTCCGTGACAAGGAAGTTATCTCTTTCATAAAAAGAAAAGCAGGTTCGGGATACCTTCAGAGATAATATGTGATAACGGCTCCCAGTTCATTAGTAGGAAAACGCAGAATTTCTTGAAAATATGGGGAGTCAAGATGGTGACATCTTCACATGTTCTTCCTCAAGCAAATGGACAAGCAGAATCCAGCAATAAGATTATCATAAGCAATTTAAAAAGGAGACTGAACCAAAAGAAAGGAAGATGGGTAGAAGAGTTACCATTGGTTTTATGGGAACACGATAGACGACATCCCAAGAATTTCTTGGTCGAGACTCCCTTTATTCTCTAGTATTTGGGACAGTCGATCATTCCAGCAGAAGTTCTAGTACCTACAGCCAAATACGGTTTGTTGACACCTGAGCATAATAAGGACATCTTGACACATGACTTGGATACTGTAGACGAGCTAAGAGATATGGCTAAAATTCGGATGGCAGCATATCAGCAAAGGGTAGCCAGGTCTTACAACAAAAATGTAAGGGTTAGAAAATTTCAAGTAGGAGACTTAGTCCTATGAAAGGCATTTCAAAATACGAAAGATCTCAATGTAGGCAAGCTTGCCCCAAAATGGGAAGGACCCTACCTGATTGATGCACAGGCCGGGAAAGGAGCATATCGCCTGTCAACCCTGGATGGCCAAATGATTCTACGAAGTTAGAATGCCATTCATCTTAAAAGGTATTACATCTAGACAATGCCTTCCTAAACCTCACCTCATCCCAGGTATGGACAATCCTCTATTGAATATGAATAACCTTTCGTTTTCCTATTTATCATTTTTTATTTTTTATATTACTATACTTCAAAATAAGATGTCGCTAACACAACCTGTGGAGGGGCGTCAACATAGTTGACGTCCATCTCTAACATGTCTCTGTCTTGCAAGATGTTGATATATGAAAATGGGGACATATTGAAAGTACTCAGGTCAAAATGACAACGAATTCCCCTCCGTCAGAGACTGGCCATCTCTTCTAAAGTAAAGGTACACAATCTCTTCTAAGGTTTAAAGAGTTAATTACCTCTTTCTTAAGATGTTAGGTTGCCACACCTTCGCCTGGAGCGCAAGATATCTCTTTAATTGAGGTGTGGGGTGGGCCTATATGAGTAAAATTATATAGCTTACCCATTCCCACTCAATTAAATGATTGATCTTATGTTTTATTCTTGTGGTTATGACATATACGTGTCATCTTAAGTACCTACAATTTTGACATTTCTTCATGTCACCTTACGAAATTGACATGTGATCATTCAAGAAAACTTCATCAAAATTATACCAAGTCCTGACATACTTGAAAACTACCAAACCAGAGTTTTTCTAAAAGCTACCATAAAAACATTCCCAAAAGTTAAGACATTGTTCCAACATCCAAGCTACTAAAACTAAAAAGCAAAAGTGTTGAACCAACCCAACACTTGAAATAAATTGTTTTTGGTCCTTATGGACCGATTACAGGCCAACAAAATAAAAATTGTCTTTGGGTTTTCACCCCCGTATTTCCAGCAAAAACAAACAGGCATGTTTACCTTTTCAGATGGCGGCTGCCTCAGATGTTGCCTTCAGAGTAACCTCTTCGACTTCTGTTCCTTCCTTCACAATTCCTTCCGGGGGACTGGATGACACCTCACCTTCATCCACCGGCTCCCCTATTAGTTTGGCCAGATTGGCATACTCTTTGTTAATGTCCCAATCCTGAGATTTATAATCTTGGTGCTCCTTCATCATTTTAATCCTACTTTGAAAAACAGTCTTTGCAGCCGCAATCTTGCAAGACTTCCTCACATCGTCAATCTCCTTAAGATGATCACCTTCACTTTTGGCCAAGCTGTCTAGTAGATCCTTCACTGTCCTCTCTTGCTCCTCCAAATTCTTCACTTGCTTTTCCAAAGTTTTCTCATGTTCCTTCACTTTGTTCTCCAACAAAACCTTTTCTTTCCTAGCCAGAGTTGCATCTGACTTGGACTTCTTCTTAAGCACCTCGTTTTCCTTCACCAAGTCTTCCAAATATCCCACCACCTATGATATAAAGAGTTGACATCAAAGGATATCATGAGAGCAATGAATTGGTCAAAATTTAGATAGTAACACCTTACCCTAGTTGTAAAGCTCATGTACTTCTTCTTAAACTTCCCCACGGGCATTCCTTCAAATACGTCTCCTACTTCAATCACCTCCTCTTGGGTGGCCTTCCTCTTTCTCACCCTAGAACCAATACCAGCACTCTTCTCTATTGCAAGGATCTTCTTGGGAATTAGTGGTGGCTTCGTCTCTATCTTGGGAGGAGAATCTCCAAACATAGCGTCAATATCATCCAGATCAAAATCTGATCCCTAGGCATCTGGTTTAGAAACTGCACCAATATATGAAGAATGTCAAGAAATAGTATGCATTAACTAAAGAAACAAGATAGAGAGACAACATGCTTACCTGTAGACATGACAACAGAGGGTGATGCCCTATCGTCTTCCCGAACAACCAAAGGTGCTTCAAGTAGGCCTCTAGGTGACCTCTTGTCTAGGGACAGTTTGAAGAATTCTTCAAGTTTTGCTAAGGTATCCTCCTCCGGTGGGAATAGTTCTCCCCAGTCAATATCTCCAAAAATGTAAGAAAAATTACGATTTCAGTCTAACTCAAAAGGAAGAAATCACAAAGTCAGAAATCGAAGTACCTCCCTTATTCCATTCGCTTGGTATTTCGTCCCCTCCTTCAATTGATGCTCTATCAACAAAGAAAAACCTATTTTTCCATCCTCTATCGTTTGAAGACGTTGTGGTCATTAGGGAACTCCTACCCGACCTTTTCTTAAGAAGATACCTTTTTGACCCAAAGGGCTGGAAATCGTATGAGTAAGCTATCTCATTAAGCCCTAGGTTTAGGCCGTTTTCCCTATTAACTTTGATCACAAATGCGAAAATTCTCCATGCCATAGGCATTAATTGGGGGTAAGCGAGTTGGGTCCTTTGGAAAAATTCAGAAATCAAAGAAGGAAAAGGATAACTAAACCCTAGGAGAAAGGGATATTCAAGAAAGCAAATCCATTTTTAAGAAACAAGATCATACCTAAGGTTGACGGAGAAGGGGTGAAAGATGGCACCTTCCGGGAAGCAACATTGCCGTTTTAGCGACTCAATCTGGGTGTCGCTGAACACACATGTCTCCTCGTCTGGCTTAGAAAGGAGATTCTCATACTCGAAATCCTCAAAATCAATCTCTATGGGATCTTGCGGAGACGGCGCACTCTTAGTCTTGGAGGAACTCCATCTAGTCCTACCCATTGTAACAAGCAAGCAAGAACAAAAACAATGGAGTCAAGGAAAGAGAGAAGGAACAGAGAAGTTACCTTACAGAGAGTGCCATCGTGAGAAGAAACAATGGGAAGGTTTTAGAAGCTTTTAAATCAACCAAGCGGTTGTTTAAATCAAAGAGGGCTCTTTTTCCAAAAAACTGCTTTTCCCTACTAATTAAACTCCCCAACCGTCCAATTACTCCACGTTTTATTATGGTTGTCAAATCATGCAGAAGACAGTTGGCTCCTTTTTGAAAAACATTTGCCTCTTCAATTTCCATGGTAGACAAATATTTTAGGGGACAAATTTTTATGGGTATTTTTCAGCATGGTGACATCCTCAGTTGCTCCTGCATGTCAAGATGATATTCCACTGTAAGTATTGCTTAATATTTACTTATTCATTTTATATAATATTTTTCATTATTATTTTACAGTAAAGCAGAAGAGATAAAAAGGGGATACAACCAAGCACGATCAACTTCTCTTCAATGTCAAGGTGGACTTGGTCTTTGAACGTTGTGAAGATAACCATGCATGCCGAGATTATAGGAATTAATAGTTATCCGTTTATAATTTTTGTTATTTAAAGGGGATATGGAGACGGAAAAATACACATTCATTATCACTCTACACACGCACGGCTTGTAAACCTCTCCATTATCTTCCAAACTTGTAACCACGGTTCTTATAGTGAAACATTTAAGGTTGAAGACCTAACTCCCGAGGTTTTTTTCGAAGAGGTTGTCATCTCTAAGGTTTTCCTCTTTAACAAAATCTTTGTGTCACTCTTTACTTTTGTGTTCTTGTTCCATTTAATTGAATTCCAAAGCACCCTCCTTGTTGTTTAAATTCATACACTTACCAAGTTAAGATTCAACGTTATTGTTTTTTCTACCAAAACACCTTCTATGATACTCGAACTTGGGTACAAGTGTTTGACATGGGTATGGATCTGAGTGTCGGTCCTCCAAAATTTTAAAATTTTGCATTAAATTTAATGTAAAATAGCCATACCTACGCCTATATCCTATCGTTTAGACACGGAAGCCTATATCCTATCGTTTAGACACGGATAATTTGACAAAATAGAAGAGGATGAGCATCACATGTTTCCTTTTATTTGTACAATCTGCACGGGCCTTTAAAACTACTAACTCAGAAATTGAACAATATCGTATCTTTTCATTTTGGCTTTAAAACTATTTTATTTTGGATATTTAGTCTGCGAAGGAATTACTGATGTTATATTAATTTAGTTGTTCGTTTCTATGTTGGTTTTGGCCTTGTTCTCAAAAAGTGATATGATATTGTTCAATTCTTATCTCAGTTTTCTTTTATTTGTATAATTTGCTGGCCCACTTGACCCACCAACCCAACCCAACCCAAGGATGATTGGGTTGAGATGACGTATTTCCAACCCGATAAAAATTTGAATCAGTTTGACCCGCCCGTTTAATAGTTCTTTTATTTGTATAATTTGCTAGCCCGCTTGCCCACCAACCCAAGGAGGATTGGGTTGGGATGACGTATTTCCAGCCCAATAAAAATTTGAATCAGTTCAGCCCGCCCATTTAATAGAGGGCTTTGGCGGATTGGGCTACCCGGCGGTCCTTATTGACTGCTTTATCTAAATCCGTTTAAATAACCGGCTGACAGTTTCAAGTACCGAGGAGACAAGTCATTTTAAAGTTTCAACATACGCAGAATAATTTCACTTCGATAAAACTAATTACTATACTACCGTGACAGCTTTAACAGCAGATGGGGCAGTATGTATATGCCCAACTAGTTGCAAGGTTACATTCTTATTCTCTACAACTAACATAGTATAACTTACAACAAATCACCAACTTCTCAATGCTTTGACCCACTCTAGCTCAACAG
The DNA here is from genome assembly GCA_022495995.1 of Adenophora triphylla var. japonica. Lineage (NCBI taxonomy): Eukaryota > Viridiplantae > Streptophyta > Magnoliopsida > Asterales > Campanulaceae > Adenophora > Adenophora triphylla. Next base: position 66,587 of record JAFEMH010006669.1, on the reverse strand, counting down.
AAAAATCACCTGGGCCAGTTCGAGAACCTGGAACTCCACCTTCTGCATTCACAGATAAAGACATGCCAACAATTCTAGATGGGTTCATTTCCAAATCTGCTTCTATTACGTTCCCTCTCCATGTCGGCAGATATTGAGCAAGCGGAATCTGTATATTCATACTCGTTATGTTTTCACACAAAAAAACAAGGTATCAATAGCATATTCACGAGACCATTCTATGAGGCATAGGATTTAAAGTTCCGTTAACAGTTAAAACAATCTCATTTCAAAATTTAAATGGAAGTTATGGACTACTTGTATGTTTATCATCTACTGTTTCAGACTATACTCCATTCTAAATGTTCAATATGTTTGTTCCAAACTGTACCTTCTACAGTTCTATTTTGGAACATTACGCTTAAGGTTCAACATGAGGAGAAAAAGAAGCTGTAATTAATTATGATTGAACCTACACTAACCCCCCCCCCCCCATGGGGATTCACATGTTAGCCTAATAACTTCAAAAATGGGGCTGTTTGGCGCAAAGATGGTCTCCAAGGACTTCAAAAGCTGCACTAAAATAGAGCAAGACAAAACTTGCGCCATATTTGGCGTATGCGCTTTCACGTTTTCTTCTGTGTTTTTTTTTTCATTTAAAGTATACTACTCTCCCCATCCTAAAATAAATAATTATTTTCAGACCAGTAAATAGTGGAGTTACGTCTAATCTAATACAAGCACTTTTCAGACCAGTAAAGACTTTACAGTTTTATCCAGACCTTTTGACCTTTTGGTTAATTGAAATTACTATTCTGACTTATGATGGATACCATTTAAATGCAGAAAACAGGAAGCAAACTTACCTTTGCAATATACCAGTTGTCTTTAGGTACAGAAACAAAAGCTTGCCACGAGTTGTCTTCCTGTTGTCCAGGGTGATTTACCCAATTCTCAGTATAAATCTGCACAACAATTAAGGATTCAGTACAAAATCAAAGGTGTCATATCTTTTAGACAATTTCTCCTTCCAACCCCAAAAGAGTAATCATCCTACATCCCATTTTAGTTTGTCCCCAAAAAGACTTGCCAAACTAAAAGGAAATATATTGAAGTGAAAGTAAAATATTTTAAAAATTCAACTTTTCAAATGGGATTATTTTATAGATAAAGCAGTACAGAACTGGTTAAGACTTCTCAGATTTCCTTTATTCATGCATAACAAGATGTCATGTTGATTTTGGTGCAAATGAAACGAAATCAATCGAAGTGAAACTAAAAAATATTTAAAAGTTGACCTTTTCAAATGGGACTATTTTCTAGAAAAAGCAATACAGTACTTGGTAGGCCTTCCCAGATTCCCCTTATTGCATGCTCATGAGGATGGGAAACTCACAGTAGATATGTAACAGCGTCCATCTCCTTTAAGCTTCATCGCTATGGTATCATATGAGTCCAAATCAATGAAGCCATCGAACTGCAGTAAAGAAAGATGACAAAGCAAAATGTATCATCAGTTTCTAGTGGCATCACACTGCTCGTGGACACGAGAAAGAGAATATAGAAAGTAGAGACCAATTCTTTCAATATTAATGCATGCAATGATGGTAGAAACAATGAGAAGTTTGAAAAAGTCTGCATAAGATACTGGAAACACCATTCACCTTTTTAGAGCGCATGCCACAAAAGCCACTCCTACTAATATTCCATTTTGTGCCCTCAGTAACATCCAGAGATAAATTTCCGGAAAATATCCCTGATATTGAATCGTAGTTCAGAGTCAAGGTTTTCTCAAATGTGTGTGTAAGAGAGAGAGAGAGAGAGAGAGAGAGAGAGAGAGAGAGACCTATATAATTTTGTCTAGAAAACATATCTAATTTCATGAATATCTACTAACCAGTACCACTCGACCCATTATCAACAGTGGTAATCTCCAGAGATGCTGATGACAATCCTTAAAAAACAAACATTGTAAACTATATCAGTCAACCTTAAATAGATGACAATGAAAATCAATATATGCTTAACCTGCAGTTATCAAGGATTTCAATATAACAATAATAATAAATAATACTAATAATAACAATAAGGAAAAAGTGCATCAAAAATCACTCAATTATACACCTTTTGTGTGGGTTTGATCACTAAACTCATTTCCGTAGCAACCAACATATCCAACTCATTTATATTTGCATGCATAGTCATTATCACTAATGACGTCAGTTTTTCCTGTTAAATGATCAGGTGCATCGCATGTGACCAAATTTTAAGGGGTATTTTAGGTAGTTCATTGATTAATAGATTGAACTTTTTCAAAAAAGGTCCTTGCTTATTTATATTCTCATGTTAATCACTGAACTTTTTTTCACTTTGGCAATTAATTTAATATATATATATATATATATATATACTCCCTCCGTTCCGCTAAGGTTGTAACATTTTGCCATTTTCGGCATTTCACTTAAGTTGCAACATTACCCAAAAAGGAAACTTTTTATTATTTTTATAATTCTCCACTCATTCTCTCTCTTCCTCACAACCACTCATTATTCTCCACTCATTCTCTCTCTTCCTCACAACCACTCATTATTCCCCTTTCTTAATTTACGTGCTTCAGCTGGAAACGGAGGGAGTATATATATATATATATACATATATATATATATATATACATATATATATATATATACATATATATATATATATACATATATATATATATACATATATATATATATACATATATATATATATACATATATATAATGTTTTCAAAAAAAATATTCTTTTAAATAATTGAATAAACTATTTTAATAATTATATAGTATTACACTAAAAATATCTTCTATTTATTACAAAATTATAATAATTTTTTAAAAAATAATTATGTTATTATTTAATAATTATTTTTAGCAAATAATACTTTCATTCTAAAAAATATTGAGTAATATTTATCTTTAATAATTATTTTATAACTTATTATTTAAATTACTTTATCAAACAATCTGAATTTCTTTTTAAGTAAATAAAAAAATATTTTTAAAAAAAAATTATTTATGATATTTATTGTTTTAACTTTCTTATCATCCACCATTACCACCATCACCACCATCCCATCAACTTTCCACCGTCATTAACCAACAGTGGCCTCACTCAAGCATTCGTTCAAGAGCCCAGAATAATAAAAAACAAAATCATCTCTCAAGTGGCAAAAATTAACAAAAAATTGTCAAACATTCCAAAATCAAACAACAACAAAAAACTTAAGATTCGTACTGCCGAGAGAGACGACTTCAATTTTTGATATCGAAAAATAAAATTTGGTTGAAGAATGCTGGGGTACATATTTCAACATTGGTACAGATTAAATATAAAAAGAAAAAGAATAGGAGAGACAGCTTCAATTTTTTAAAATCAGAACTGACATGAACAGAGACGGCACGGCGATGTAGAGGAAAAAGGGGCTAACTACAACTACAGATCGTTGGAGAATATGACGCCGACAATGGTTGGCGAAGGTTGGGGCTTTTTGAGGTGGATGAAGGGCTGATGGGAGAGGAGGGAGGTGGTGGGGGTAACAATTTGGAATGAGAAAAGAGTTGAGTGGGTTTGACCAGTGGTGGGTGAGTGTTTGTGGGGGTGGGATAGGCAGACGAGGAAGGAGTGTTGGGGGAATGGAGCCATGGATGGAGGTCTGGATCTCAGTTGGGTGAATTGAGAAAGAGAGAGTAACATATCGTGGGGTACTCAAAAGTGTTTTTTTTTTAAAGAGTGGGAGTGGGGTACTCAAGTTAGTAGCATTAGTTTGTTTTGTCTTTTCTTGTATTTTACTTTTTTTACTTTCAGTTTGGTCCTTATAATTTATTTTTAACTATCTAGACCAGATTGTCCAAAGCAACCCTTATAATTTGGCACATGCACTACACATGACCATATAACGAGAAAAAAATGATGGCGTTAGTCTTAGTGATTTTAGATGTAAAAATAAATGAGTTTGATGTGTTGTTTGCAACGGAACTGAGTTTAGTGATCAAACCGTTGACTGATTTTTTATGCACTTTTTCCTAACAATAATAACGAAGGTATTCACATAGTGAAAGAAAGTCAAATAAATGGTAAAGGAAGGCAATATGTTCTAATAATAGCATTTTTTTCTCAACCTGGCCATATGTTCTAATAATAGCATGTTTTTTTTTCTCACTGCACTATTTTTTTTTCTCACTGCACTATTATTACTTCATTTGTATGTAGAAGAAGTAAGGGCTTGGTTTGTTAAGCTCCATTGTATGATAGTATGTATCCTTCATGCATGGATACTACCTAAATAGTTTGTAGGGACGCCAAGTTAATTGTAAGAAACAAAAGCATATTCTAGGAAGGGAAGCATCAACAGAGTCCTAAATTAGGATGTGTGCGTGTATATGGTAGCATTCATAAGTATGCAATAAACTGATAAAGACACATAGTTGAGTATAATATAATCACCTCCATATTCAGAGTCTGAATACAAATGCCACCTTTTAAGCTCTTCCTTTGAGTTGAAACTGAACATATATCTCTCGCTAGGAGGAATCAGGTCTTCTACATTCCATGTCAGAGCTACAAGATCATATTAAGCAAAATGATCAACGGAAGATCAGAAGAGTATCAACATCCATGAGTTTGGTCAAACAAGGTTAAATTACATCTTAGCATTAGAGAGCCAGAGGAAATGTACATTTAGTTGTTTTCTAAAATTTATAGAAGATGAGATTCATTACACATTTAATACTCCCTCCGTCCCAGCCCAAGCTTCACTTTTTGCCATTTTGGGTGTCCCGTTAAAAGCTTCACCTTTCCTTTTTTGGCAAAGAATCTTTACTATTTCCTTCACTCATTCTCTCTCCTAATTCACTATTACACTCGCAACACTTTTCAAATTTACTATTTCCTCCACTAATTCTCTCTCCTAATTCACTATTACACTCACAACATTTTTTCTTCCCACCCATTTCCTTAATTTGCGTGATTTGAAAAAAGTGGGAAGCATGTTTTGCCGGGACGGAGGGAGTATAGTTTAAGAATGCTATCATTTTATTCTCTATGAGAAGTGAAATATGTGTTAAAACATCAGTCTGAAAAGACATCAAATCAACTTTTGGGGTCAAAATAAGACTCATATTTGGAATCGAATAAGTAGTTTACAATCCCATAAAAATATTAGTACTTGGTTCTGAATCGTTATTATGTTGAGCTAAAAGAATACCAGAAATAAGTGTTGACGGGGGTGCATTATCAATATGTATATGGTGATCTAACCTAAGAATGCATGTCATTCATTCAGGAGGTAGAGGCTATACCTTTTTTAGTGGCATTCACGGACGCTCGCCATAGTCCTTGAAACCTGGACATCTTCTAGCCGCCTAGTCCTAACAAACTGAAGTCCAATATTGAGCAGATGCAGCTAAGCCAAAGCACCTGAACTGCCATGAATAGTAGAATTATAGATATTAATTCAAGCAACCAATTTAACAAATTACACAAAAGTATAATTTTCTAGAACTAGTTAAAACTCACAAAAAGCAATCTATTTATCAATTGACAACTTGACAATGACTATGGATCAAGTCTAATGTCATAATTTTAGCTTTGCAAAACATTTTATAAGAAATGCTGGGCAAGAGCCCTCCAATTGATATCAGATAGGGAAAATACACTTCAAATTGACTAGGGTGAAGTTGATTGATTATTCATAACTTCCATTAACAAAACCCTAAATGCTTGATTTATAAGCGACAGCCATGATTCATCCCCAGGCTATAAATTAGAATGTCGAAAATAAAATTGATGCTAAAATGAAGCGAAATAGAAAACCATTGTTGCGTCTCAAACCAGCAATAAAGATCAAAGTAAAGCACGATGAAAATTGCAAAGGCGACTCACCGATTTGCAGTCGATGGAGTGAGAGCGGAGATGCGAGGGAGAAGGGCGACAAGGAATGACGGGATTTGAGAAATTCTCCTTAATCGGGTTAAATAGGTCACCGGGTTGAACCTCTTTTAATCCGTGGTGAATGAATTATGGCAGATTCAAATGGGAATTTATTTGAATTTTTTATTGAGAGTTACTATTTAAACCCCAAAAACCTATTAATAAATCCCAAATGAAAAAATTGCAAAAATGCCATTGAGGTTAATTACTTTTTTACCCCTTTGTTCATCTTCTCCCATTTACTCCATTCACCACTCTCCCCCCCCCAACCCCCATTTCCAGCCCCTTACTTTCTCTCTCTATAAAAAAAAAAAATCTCATTCTCAAAATTTTAACATTTTTTTTAGATAAAAAAAACGGAAATTACCAGAGTCGGCCATCACCTGCCGACTTTGGGCTTAAAAGTCGGCCATACCCGGACGACTTTAGGCTTAAAAGTCGGCCACTACCGGCCGATTCTGGAAAAAAAGTCAACCACACCCGACCGACTTTTTGTAATTTTTTCCACCATACCCGGATGACTTTTTAATAAAAAGTCATCCACCACTGGCCGACCCCTTGTTTTTTTCATAAAATTCACCTATTTTTTTTGAAATTATACTACAAAAATCATTTGCATGAGCTAAATAAGTCACATAATTTTTTTTGAAAATATACTCCAAAAATTATTTGCTCATTTTAATCTTGTCTTGAATATATATATTTTTTTAAAAAAATTATGTATATAAATTTTAGAGTATAATTTCAATAAAAATTATAATTTCTTTTAGGTATATGACTTATTTAGCTCATACAAATGATTTTTGAAATATAATTTCAAAAAAATTAGGTGAATTTTATGAAAAACAAGTGGATCTGGCCAACGGTGAATGACTTTTTCCCAGACCCATCGGTGGTGGTGGCCGACTTTTTCCCAGACCCACGGTGTGGCCGACTTTTAAGCCCAAAGTCGGAGGTGGTGGCCGACTTTTTCGTCGGAGTCGACTGCAATGCACGACCCCTACATTTTCAAGTGTCCTGGATTGCAAAAGTCACACGTGTCGGACTAGCCATAAGCACGAATGACTAAAGAAATTCTGCTCCCGCCACTTCACCAAAAAATCAAAAAGGAAAAATCAAAATTCTTTCATCTCAAATCTTACAAGAGAAGTTTAACGATCTGAACCCCAATATTTTCCCACCACTTTCCGTCATTTTCCCTCACTTTCTTCCTTCCCAAACTCTCTCCTCCTCTTCAATTATTCCTAGGGCTTTCCGACCGCCATTGCCGACAACAATTCATCATTCTTATCTCTCTCACACTATCAATCTCCCCGCCGCCCGGGAAGTTTGCCAGCCCAGTTAATTTATTGACTTTTATCAATGTTGGGAAACAAACAAGGTTCCAGTCAGAATCTTCTCTCTCTCTCTCTCTCTCTCTCTATAGGCTGTAAATGAAATGGGTGTGGGTGAGTGGGTGAATGGAAGGGTATAAAGGGAAAGTAAAGGGGTGTGTGTAATTTATTTGAGGTGATATTAATAATGGGGTATACTCATAATAGTTTTTTGGGGTTTAAATAGTAACTCTCTTTTTTATTTTATTGGGTTCAGTTGGGTTGGGCTGGGTGGGTTTTTGGGTTTATGAATAATTTTGACAGGCCTAAGAAGTTGTTTAGCTGGTGCGATTTTCTCGGTTGAACCCTTCACTGGAAGATCCACAAACGTGTTAATGATGGGCCAGACCGCTGGGACTGACCTGTCCAAAAATGCAGGCCGGGGTTTGGATATGGGCCGGCATTGCCGAGTGATAGTTTAATGTAATTTTAGGGTAACACAATTTAGTTCATGGTTTCATAAATTAAATTAAATTAAACTCGATCTATAATAAATATAGTAATTTCTTTATAATCTTCTCAAAATAATGTTGCATTTTTAAATAAGAAAAATATTTTAGTGATAGCACGCTTTCTAAAAGCATTCAAGCATTATTTATTATAAAACGGAAAGTAACGGCCTTTAAGTATTTCAATTAATGGTAGGTTTAATTTGTGCCGCCATGCGAATAGTTGTAGCTAGATGATGACATAACTAAGTAGGAAACGAATTGGGAGGATACATTCAGAGACAATGATAGAGATCATAAGCAGTAGCAGCAGCCTAACAAGCTGTTAATTATCTAAACGCAGTTGCCACTTTCACCATCAACTCATCCAACTATTCATACGTACTACTCCCTTGTCGGACCTTGTCTCGTCCGAAGAGGCAAAATTTTGGTTTTGCACGGAAATTAAGAAAAGTGACGTAGGAAAGAGAAAAATTGTATAGTGGAATAAATGTTGTGAGTATGAAAAGTGATGAAGGAAAGAGAAAGTGGGGTAGGAAATAGTTAGTGTGAGTCTCACAAATAAAGAAGTAATAAAAAAAAATCATTTTTGAGTTGTGCCTTTTCAAATCAAATGAGAAACCCAAAAAAGAAATTTGTATCTCTTCAAACAAACGGGACTGAGGAAGTACAAGTTTTGTACTAACCTCTCCGGCCTGCAAGTCTTAGCTATTTGTTTCAACTGATTTGTCATTAATGACTGTAATGATTTGGGTGCACTGCACTTGATCTGTATTATTATTATCTTTTACAAAATTAAATTACTTAACTATCAAAAATATACTCACCCGGTTCTAGGTTATTAATCATTTGTTGCTTACTAAACGAGAACTTAAACCTAATTAAGCAACATAATTACGTTTCTCATTTCCATGGCAACGTTGGTGTGCTTTGAAAATGACTCATTATTTCAAGGAAACGTCCTAATAATAATGTCTTATTGTGACAAATAAGATCATTAGCAATCCATAAAAAAACATTATGTCATCCGCATAAGTCAAAAGGAGAATCAACTTTGTGGTTACGGCAGGCCATCCCGTCCTTAATCGCAAATATAAACGTAATTAAAATACAAAATCCAAAAAAAGTAGCTCTCACCGTCCCAAGAAAAATATCCCCAATCAAAATCGCCATTGCCAAAGGACATATAAATTGCACGGATCAGCTCGTCTTATAAATAAAATTTAAACAAGTAAAAAAAGTTAGAAATATGAGTGGCTTGTAGATATGGGAATAAGGTCGAGTAAGTTGTGCAAGATGGTTCGATCACCTAGCATAAAGCGACTAGGAAAAGGGAGCAGTGATCGGTTGACACCAAAAGGGTATGTTCCGATCTCAGTTGGGGTGAGCAAGGAAGATAGTAAGCGATTTGTGGTCCATACGACAGCTCTTGGGGACGAGGACTTCTTGGAGTTTCTTTGTAGGTCGGCGGAGGAATACGGGTTCTGCAATGAAGGCATTCTGCAGATACCGTATGAGGCGAGGGCGTTTGAGGAGTGGGTGATCAGAGATGCCAAGCACAAGATGCTAAGGGTTAGGCCAACTTAGCTAATTTCTATATTTAGATCCCATTTTAGGTTCTGTAAGGTTTGTAAATCTTTTGTTTCCTGCAGTGTAAGTTTAGGTTCATTATAGGGTGTGATCATGTTGATCAGTTGCAGTTGTAAATGGTTTGTGTTATAGTGTGAGTGTGAGTTATACAAAATGGGAAAATATATACTTCATCCGTCCCATTTATTGCTTCAACATTTTGAAGGAGTCACGTAAATTAAGAAAAAATGTTAGCGGAGAAAGTGTTGTGAGTATAAAAATAAAATAGGAGAGAGAATGAGTGGAGGAAATAGTAAAGTTGATTGATGTTGTGAGTGTAAAAGTAAAGTAGGAGAGAGAATTAGTGGTTGGAAAAGTAAAGATTATTTGCCATTTTAGAAAAGGTGAAGCTTTTAACGGGACATCCGTTTTGACAAAAGGTGAAGCTTTCAATGGGACGGAGGAAGTATATATTATTAAGATGTTTCGGTGCCTATTTATAATTATAACTACACAAATAAGTGAATACTAAAATTAATACAAATATAAGATTTCTATGCTTGTATATTAGGAGATTCCACCCACTTATAAAAATGTGAATTTTTTGTCCTAAATATGAATAATATTGTGTTATAGTGTGGGTATATAATATTTTGGAGCCCATTTTATTAAATTTCTGACTTTGCCATTTTAAAATAAACAATTTATATTCATTTAAATCGAAATGGGTCTCATGTACGTCAAATCTATACTATAATATATTAAAGTAGGCGAAAATGAATATGGGTGTGACACTTCATAAAAAAATGGGAGTATCTTTCATTCTAAGAAGCCACATCATCCTAGCTACTGATATGCCAAGACTTTTCAAATTCGGCTTTTAATTGAATATATTAGACAATAATATGAGGTATGATATTAGGTACTCTTATATAGGAGTATATAATAGAAGTATAGATATTAGGTATGATATTAGGTACTCTTATATAGGAATATATAATAGGTATGATATTAGGTACTCTTATATAGGAGTAGAAGTATAGATATTAGGTATGGTATTAGGTACTTGATAAGTGATTATTATATAGTCATTTATCCTTAGTTTTATATACTTTTTATTGCATAAAACATCATTTCTCATTTCATTTCATATACTTTTTTTGTTCCTTTTCCATATTTTCTAGATTTTACGCTTTTGGTATATTTCTTGCATTTAAAGACAGGTTTTAGGTCCATTTTTATCTAAAGGATACTTGGTCTAATTGGTCCGAAAGGATGGAGGAACACCAAGCAAAATAAACACTCAAAGCTGAAAAACCAGTGGGAGCGGCCGTGCAGCAATATTGGGAGCGGCCGTGCATCATAAGCCATGGCCGGCCGTCTTGGCCCCAAAATCCATGGAGTGGCCGAGCACTGAAGGGCCCTGGCCGTGCCAACCTTGGAGCGACCGTGCAGCTATATTGGGAGCGGCCGTGCAAGTCTCCAAGTTCAAATTCAAAACTGGCGCCAAAGAGTACACGGCCGTGCAAAATCCTTGACACGGCCGTGCAAGTCGTGACTGCAGATGTAAAGGCACCTTTTGATGGCACCCAATTGAAGAGTCTCCTCCCATTTATAAATAGGACCCTTGTAATCAGTCTTAGATACGAATTATTAGAGAGAAATCACTGATATTAGATAGATAGAAAGTACAAACATTTGTGACAACAATTTTCCAAAGGAATTTGAAGATCAAAGTCATTATTTTTGTTCTTGGAGTTACTTTGGAGGAAATAAAAGTGAAGCATTATTCTCAGCACTTGCCTTCTACATTCATAAGTATTTCTTACTCAATCCTTTATTATTGCTTATACTTCATAAATGGCTTGTGAGTAATCCCCCTTATTCTTGGGGTTTGAAACTCAAAAGCATACTTATTCATCATCTAAAAATGTTTAAGTATTGTCTTCTTCCTTCATCTAAACAATTTTTTTATATTATTCTCTAAATGCCTTACATTTTGGAGATGTCCAATTTGTATGATTCAATCAATTGAGAGAAGTACCTAGCGGAGAATCTCGATTGACGGAACCATATAAAGAAACTAGGTTTCATTGATCACGAGAGTAGTTCAATGGCCTAGGGATGTTCCTTTAATGGAAAGTATGTTGACTCTTGTCCCTAATGGATTCTTACTAATTAGGGTCAGCTAGAGATGTTTTAACGTCCGTTTGTGACAGGGCGGGGATAACGTAAACGAAAATCTCAAACAGTTAGGACATAATTAGTGAAGAATACAAACGCTACTGTCTTAGCCCGAAGTAGCGTAGGCTTAATATACCATCCTTGCTTTTTATGAAAACCTTTTATCTCTAAGACAATGACGATTTGATGAATAAGATTATGTGTATGATTTCCAATCCCGAGAATGCTTCGTTTTATAAGAATTTAATCAAAGTACTTTCTGTTTATGTTCTCTTTATTTTTCTAAAAACAAAATTTTATCTCCCCCCAATCTTTTCTATTACTTTCTAAAGACAAAAAATATTCCCTAGTAAACCCTGTCTCTGTGGGATCGACCTGTACTTGCACCCGCTATATTACAATAGCCCGTGCGCTTGCGAAATTAAATAAACCGTTAGGTTTCGACCGAACAAATTTTTGGCGCCGTTGCCGGGGACAACGGTTTACTTTTTATTTTTTTCTTTACTACATAATTTTTGTTTTTGTTTTATTTTTGCTATTTTGCTTTCTCTTCCTATAAATTGTTGCGTTTAATTTTTCTTCAAGTGTTTTTCTTATAGTTTATGAAACGGTCTCGGACATACGTTGACAACTTTGATCCGGAACCCGAAAGAAGCTTTCACGAGAGATTAAGAAGGTTTAGAGAAACTTTGAAGAAACATATGCACGGAGAACAGCAAACACCCGCTAGGACCCTACGGGACTTTGTTAACCCAAGTACCCCGGGAACTAGATCCCCTATTGTTGTGCCGAATGTCGGAGCGGCAAACTTCGAGATAAAGCCGCAGTTATTGCATATGGTTATGAATAACCAATACACGGCCGACCGCCTTCGAAGACCCCCATCTACACATCCAAACATTCCTTGAATACTGTGATACCACACGTATTCAAAATGTTACGGTGGAAGCAATCCGGATGCGCCTTTTTCTTTTCTCTCTTAAGGATAAGGCGAAACAATGGTTGAATTCGGTCCCCCAGAATTCATTAACAACATGGGACCAAATTCAAGAAGCATTCCTTGGTCGATTTTTCCCACCAAGCAAGACTGCCCAGATACGAACAAAGATCACTAACTTCTGTCAAACAGATAGTGAGACTTTGTATGACGCATGGGAGCGGTTCAAGGAACTTCTCAGAATGTGCCCCCACCACGGGCTTGAAAAGTGGTTGATTGTCCACACCTTCTACAACGGTCTCATATTCAAAACAAGAGAGACCATTGATGCCGCTGCAGGAGGAGCATTGATGAACAAAGGAGTCGATGAGGCATACGACCTTATCGAGAACATTGCATTGAACCATTACCAATGGTCAAATGAGAGGAGCAAGAACAAGGTACGCCCGGTAAATATAATGTTGATGCAGCTTACTCTTCTCTCCTCTAAAGTTGACATGCTTTTGAAAAAGTTTGAAAATCTTAATGTCAATCCCATTGCTAGTGTAAATGTGTTATGCGAACTATGTGGGTCTAACTCACATAGTACGGATAACTGCGAGTTACTTGACGTTACTTCTAACGATCAAGTGAACTTCGTTAATTCTTTTGGGCAAAAAGGGGGGATGTATTCTAATACATACAATCCCGAGTGGAGGAATCACCCCAATTTTTCCTATAAGAATAACAACGTTCTTAACCCGCAACCATCTACACAACCCCCGGGATTTGCACCTAAGAATTTCAACAACAATGCAAGTACCTTTCCCTAAATCTAAATTGGATCTTATAATGGATTTTGTAGTGGAAAATAAAAATTCCCAAGAAAAGATCAATAATGAATTTAGGGAATGTTTTAAACCGCTTAATGCTAGGTTTGATAACTTGGCAGCGCATAATAAGATGCTAGAAACTCAACAAGCTCAACAGGATACCCCAATGAATAGACCACAAGGGAGTCTTCCCGGTCAACCTCAAAGGCCAAATGAGCAAGTTAATGTGGTAAAAACTAGGGATGAGCAAGAAAAGAAAAATGAATGCCCTAGAAATGATCATAGTCCAATCCCTCCGATGATTGAGACTAGTTTGGGGACGGAATCCCCTAAAAAAGGCAAGGATTATGATGAATTCCTTGATAACCTAGATGCCATTAATGTTAACATTCCTTATTTTAGAAAAGATGAAGATATGCCTTTAGCCGTTAAACCTTTGAAAAAATTAATTTTTGAAAAAGAAAGGCTAGAAGAAAATAAGAATGTTATGTTGGCGGAGGAAGTAAGCGCTGTTTTGCAAAATAAAGATCCTCTGAAATTAAAGGATCCGGGTACATTCACCATTCCTTGTTGTGTTGGCAGAATAAACATAGATAACGCTGTCCTTGACTTAGGAGCTAGCGTTAGTATAATGTCATTATCGGTTAGCGAGAAGCTTGGTATAGGGGAACTTAAACCCACAACCATAACTCTCTAATTGGCAGACCGATCCGTTCAATACCCCGTTGGTATTATGGAAAACTTGCCTTGTCGAGTAGGGAACTTGATCATCCCTGTCGACTTTGTTATCTTGGATATGGCGGAAGACCATTATATTCCCGTCATTTTAGGAAGGTCATTTCTTGCCACTGCAGGGGCAATCATAGACGTGAAAAATGGCACATTTTTCCTAAATATAGGGAAAGAAAGGGTCGAATTTAGTATGCATAGGCCAGTTCTCGAAGATCCCTATCTCGAGGCCTATACTCCTAGTGAAGAGAATTGGACCCCAAATGAAGAGACCTACACCCCTAGCGAAGAAAATTGGATTCCTAGTGAAAAAGATTTAATGGGTGAGGAACCAAAATCAAAGGAAAGAATAGAAAATGATCCCATAAATATTGAACCTTTGATTTGCAATAAAGATTTAGATATTTCTGCATGTCCCGAATCTAACAATGCAGTGAAAAAGCCAAAGAGAACAAAGAAGGAGGTCACTTCGAATTTTCGAAAGTGCAAAGACTATAGGTCGCTTGTTCTACCCAAAAAATCGGGATGGAAGAAATGTCTACCGCAGAAAATACTCATTACCCCGGAAGGATTGCAATGGCAAGTTGTCAGTGACAAAAGGCCAACCAAATATCATGCATCTCCTACTATCGGGAAGGGGTCAAGCTAAGGACCTAAAACAAGCATCATCGAGATGGTAACCGATGGATTATTTTTGCTTTATTTTTTCTTTTATTTTAGTTTTTATTATTATTGTGCTAACCTTGTTTTGTAGGTATAAAAAAGGGAAAAAGATTTAAAAATGGTGAAATTTGGTTCGCACGGCCGTGCAGCTCTTCTTGGAGCGGCCGTGCAGTTCATATCGAGTTAGAACGGGTTGACTCAGCAAAAGGGAGCGGCCGTGCAAATTCCTTGACACGGCCGTGCAAGGCGTCTGGGGAGTTGCGTCGATTCCAGTCAAAACACGCACCCTTCCCCCTCCTCCCTCATTTATTTCATCTTCAACCCTTCTCCCTCAAAACCTCCGCCCCACCCACTTTAAAAAACCCCTCCTCCACCATTTCTACTCACAATTCAACCCTCAATCCTCCTCAAAACCTCCAGTCAATCACTTCTCCACAATCAAAAGCATCCCAAAACCCTCCTAAAACCCCAATTTCAAAAATTCCAAAACCCTCAACCCATTTCAACAAATTAAAGAAGGATTACTCCGAATTAAGGTGCAAGGAGGAAGCTTTTTGGTGTCTAGTGGCTGTTCATCGAAGATTACAAGCTTTTCAAGCTCAGATTCGGGTAATCTACTTTCTTCTTCCTTTAGCTAAGTTCTTGGATTTATTTCTGAAAATTTTCAATGGAGGGAAGGAAGGGAAAAGGAAAGGCTACTGAAAGAGGTTCGAAAAGGTCCCGAAAGGAACCATCTCCTACCCTTAATCTAAACCCAACACTCAATGATTTGGGTATTGAGTTTAGAGAGCCTTTCGAAGTGACTAGATTCACCGCCCTTCGTCAAAAAAGGATTAGGCCAACCCAATTCCCAGATATTGATGCCCTCAAAGCCTTAGATATCTATTCAAATGTGAAAAGGTTTCACATGGGGTTTGGTTGTGGTGGTTTTCTTGAGTTGCATGCAAAGACATATGAAAGGATCACCTTAGAATTCTTGTGCACTATGAGGAAGGAGTTTACTACGTAAATTTGTGGGAGATACGGGAGCCATACCAATTGATACACTTATATTTTAGGCTTGGGGGAGAGGAGTTTCACCTCACCTCTTTTGACATTAACAGAATTTTAAGTTGGCCTGCCTACACAAATTTTGAAACTGATTTTCCCATAGAGTTTAGGGAGAATGTGTTTTGGGAGCAAATAACCGGAATTCCATCCTTCAAATCTAGAACCGCAAAAGCCTCATCTATTATCCATCCCGTTCTTCGGATTATGCATAGATTCTACGCATGCACTGTTTTTGCTAGGGAAGATAAGGGCACGGTGAATAAAAAGGAGTTATTTTTGTTATGGTGTTTGGTGAGGGCTCAAAGGAGGGTGAATTTGAGCCATTCTTGATCGAGTTGTTTAGTGATATCGTCTCTCCAACTTTCAATGGGGAGATTCACATTTGAGGTATAATCACTTTGTTTGGTCTCCATTTTCGGCGGCAATGCCCGACAATGAGCTTGCGGTTTCGGGATCAACAAAGTTGGATACTCCAACTTTGCGAAATATGCAAATAATCTCGGATAGAGGACGTGGAGAATTCAATTGGTTAGTAGGGCCGGGTAAAACGCCCTACATTATTTTGCCTAGTCCCATCCTCCCCAAAGCTCTAACTTACCAACATCAAACATGGATATTTCCAAATTTCATGAACTATGGGGAGGGCCAATAAAGTCAAGCAAACCAAGAGGAAGAAGAAGGAGAAGAAGAAGAGCAACATCAACCCAACCACCCCCCTTTGCCGCCGGATTTTAATGATAGATTTGACCGGATCGAGCTTCAAAACAATCAAATAATGACTCGGTTCGACACTTTCAACAATGAATTTCATTATTTCCGGAATGATATACAAAATCGTGTGGGGACGATTCAAAGGCAAGTAAACACAATCTTCAACTACGGGGTCAACAATTGGGATGATTTTCCGCAGCCACCTTCCTACCCGTGAACCATTTTAGTAAGTTTTTCTCTTTACCCTCCCAGAATTTGGCATTGTTCCTTAAAACATTGAGGACAATGTTCATTTCAAGTGTGGGGGGGTATATCTATCCTTTTATTTTTTCGCTTTCTAGTTTTAAATTTTTACTTGCTTTCTAAGTTAGATTTAATCGCTTTCTAGTGTAATTTTTTTTTTTTTTAACTTAGTTGCATTTTTCTTTTTATGCATGTATCATAGTATATAAAAAAATATATATAATAAATCCCTATGATGATCAAAAATCATTATCATTATGCTTGCCATTTGCCCTAGTATAAATGCCTATTTATCTTTCCTCTCATATTTTCTATACAATTAAGAAATCTATAAAAAGGAAAAATACAGGGATATTTTTAGGAAATAATTGAAAGTCTCATAAGTTAGTATAGCACAATATAGAGTCTCATCAAGGAAAATACATTTGATTAGAAGGAATTCTTTTTTATGCTTGGTCATTTATGCAAATATTGAAAATATTTCTTTAAGATTGTACATCTTTTATCTTTATTAAATGTTTATTCCCTTTTTAGAAGCACCTTTTTGTTTGCATCCCTTGAATCACATCCTTTCATCAAAAATTCCATCCTTTCATTTTTCAAATCAAATCAAAGTAAAACACTATTATCTTATTGCTAAAAAGAGTGACATTTGTCACCAATCCTTAAAAGCAAAAAGAAACCTATTACTTCCTAAGTAACTCGGGGCACGGCGTTCGCTGCGACGATGCTTCCTTGCCAAACGGAAATAATATCCAAAAGTATTCTTGATCTAAGTATTAGGAACATGGGGTTCGCGACCACAATGTCTCCTACTTGAAAGGATCAAAAATAACTTAGGTCTTTTGCAAAAATATAATACGTGCAAAAATAAGATAAATTTGTTTAACTTTGATGAGATTTTTCCACTATCATCATCCATTTTTCACCCTTGGGATTCAAGAATGCAATTCAATTTTTCAGGAACTTCTAATTTGTGAATAAATGTTTATACCTTCTCTTGTACATTTTAAAGAAATAAATTCATCTTTTCTCAGAAAATCACTCTAAAAAAGTGACAGCTTTTTCTACCAAGAAATAAATCTAAGATTTTTTTCCTTCTAGCATGCTTTACTTGGTCAAAATTCTATATATGCTATATTAGGTTATAGTCTTGCATTTTATCTCCTTAAAAAAATATCCCTAAAAATGCTTCTTCATAGATAAATTTTTAAAGGTATTCAAAATATGATTAGAAAGATAAAGGCATTATCTAAAAGGCATTTAAGGGCTTGCTACTTTATTTCTGAGGGATCAATCTTGCTTTTTCTCCCTCTCCGTATTTTCATTCTAAGTTTGCTTGGGGACAAGCAAAAGCTTAAGTGTGGGGGAGTTTGATAAGTGACTATTATATAGTCATTTATCCTTAGTTTTATATACTTTTTATTGCATAAAACATCATTTCTCATTTCATTTCATATACTTTTTTTGTTCCTTTTCCATATTTTCTAGATTTTACGCTTTTGGTATATTTCTTGCATTTAAAGACAGGTTTTAGGTCCATTTTTATCTAAAGGATACTTGGGCTAATTGGTCTGAAAGGATGGAGGAACACCAAGCAAAATAAACACTCAATGGAGGGAAGGAAGGGAAAAGGAAAGGCTACTGAAAGAGGTTCGAAAAGGTCCCGAAAGGAACCATCTCCTACCCCTAATCTAAACCCAACACTCAATGATTTGGGTATTGAGTTTAGAGAGCCTTTCGAAGTGGCTAGATTCACCGCCCTTCGTCAAAAAAGGATTAGGCCAACCCAATTCCCAGATATTGATGCCCTCAAAGCCTTAGATATCTATTCAAATGTGAAAAGGTTTCACATGGGGTTTGGTTGTGGTGGTTTTCTTGAGTTGCATGCAAAGACATATGAAAGGATCACCTTAGAATTCTTGTGCACTATGAGGAAGGAGTTTACTACAGAAATTTGTGGAGATACGGGGGAGCCATACCAATTGATACACTTATATTTTAGGCTTGGTGGAGAGGAGTTTCACCTCACCTCTTTTGACATTAACAGAATTTTAAGTTGGCCTGCCTACACAAATTTTGAAACTGATTTTCCCATAGAGTTTAGGGAGAATGTGTTTTGGGAGCAAATAACCGGAATTCCATCCTTCAAATCTAGAACCGCAAAAGCCTCATCTATTATCCATCCTGTTCTTCGGATTATGCATAGATTCTACGCATGCACTGTTTTTGCTAGGGAAGATAAGGGCACGGTGAATAAAAAGGAGTTATTTTTGTTATGGTGTTTGGTGAGGGCTCAAAGGAGGGTGAATTTGAGCCATTCTTGATCGAGTTGTTTAGTGATATCGTCTCTCCAACTTTCAATGGGGAGATTCACATTTGAGGTATAATCACTTTGTTTGGTCTCCATTTTCGGCGGCAATGCCCGACAATGAGCTTGCGGTTTCGGGATCAACAAAGTTGGATATTCCAACTTTGCGAAATATGCAAATAATCTCGGATAGAGGACGTGGAGAATTCAATTGGTTAGTAGGGCCGGGTAAAACGCCCTACATTATTTTGCCTAGTCCCATCCTCCCCAAAGCTCTAACTTACCAACATCAAACATGGATATTTCCAAATTCCATGAACTATGGGGAGGGCCAATCAAGTCAAGCAAACCAAGAGGAAGAAGAAGGAGAAGAAGAAGAGCAACATCAACCCAACCACCCCCCTTTGCCGCCGAATTTTAATGATAGATTTGACCGGATCGAGCTTCAAAACAATCAAATAATGACTCGGTTCGACACTTTCAACAATGAATTTCATTATTTCCGGAATGATATACAAAATCGTGTGGGGACGATTCAAAGGCAAGTAAACACAATCTTCAACTACGGGGTCAACAATTGGGATGATTTTCCGCAGCCACCTTCCTACCCGTGAACCATTTTAGTAAGTTTTTCTCTTTACCCTCCCAGAATTTGGCATTGTTCCTTAAAACATTGAGGACAATGTTCATTTCAAGTGTGGGGGGGTATATCTATCCTTTTATTTTTTCGCTTTCTAGTTTTAAATTTTCACTTGCATTCTAAGTTAGATTTAATCGCTTTCTAGTGTAATTTTTTTTTTTTTTAACTTAGTTGCATTTTTCTTTTTATGCATGTATCATAGTATATAAAAAAAAATATATAATAAATCCCTATGATGATCAAAAATCATTATCATTATGCTTGCCATTTGTCCTAGTATAAATGCCTATTTATCTTTCCTCTCATATTTTCTATACAATTAAGAAATCTATAAAAAGGAAAAATACAGGGATATTTTTAGGAAATAATTGAAAGTCTCATAAGTTAGTATAGCACAATATAGAGTCTCATCAAGGAAAATGCATTTGATTAGAAGGAATTCTTTTTTATGCTTGGTCATTTATGCAAATATTGAAAATATTTCTTTAAGATTGTACATCTTTTATCTTTATTAAATGTTTATTCCCTTTTTAGAAGCACCTTTTTGTTTGCATCCCTTGAATCACATCCTTTCATCAAAAATTCCATCCTTCCATTTTTCAAATCAAATCAAAGTAAAACACTATTATCTTATTGCTAAAAAGAGTGACATTTGTCACCAATCCTTAAAAGCAAAAAGAAACCTATTACTTCCTAAGTAACTCGGGGCACGGCGTTCGCTGCGACGATGCTTCCTTGTCAAACGGAAATAATATCCAAAAGTATTCTTGATCTAAGTATTAGGAACATGGGGTTCGCGACCACAATGTCTCCTACTTGAAAGGATAAAAAATAACTTAGGTCTTTTGCAAAAATATAACACGTGCAAAAATAAGATAAATTTGTTTAACTTTGATGAGATTTTTCCACTATCATCATCCATTTTTCACCCTTGGGATTCAAGAATGCAATTCAATTTTTCAGGAACTTCTAATTTGTGAATAAATGTTTATACCTTCTCTTGTACATTTTAAAGAAATAAATTCATCTTTTCTCAGAAAATCACTCTAAAAAAGTAACAGTTTTTCTACCAAGAAATAAATCTAAGATTTTTTCCTTCTAGCATGCTTTACTTGATCGAAATTCTATATATGCTATATTAGGTTATAGTCTTGCATTTTATCTCCTTAAAAAAATATCCCTAAAAATGCTTCTTCATAGATAAATTTTTAAAGGTATTCAAAATATGATTAGAAAGATAAAGGCATTATCTAAAAGGCATTTAAGGGCTTGCTACTTTATTTCTGAGGGATCAATCTTGCTTTTTCTCCCTCTCCGTATTTTCATTCTAAGTTTGCTTGGGGACAAGCAAAAGTTTAAGTGTGGGGGAGTTTGATAAGTGACTATTATATAGTCATTTATCCTTAGTTTTATATACTTTTTATTGCATAAAACATCATTTCTCATTTCATTTCATATACTTTTTTTGTTCCTTTTCCATATTTTCTAGATTTTACGCTTTTGGTATATTTCTTGCATTTAAAGACAGGTTTTAGGTCCATTTTTATCTAAAGGATACTTGGGCTAATTGGTCTGAAATGATGGAGGAACACCAAGCAAAATAAACACTCAAAGCTGAAAACCAGTGGGAGCGGCCGTGCAGCAATATTGGGAGCGGCCGTGCATCATAGGCCATGGCCGGCCGTCTTGGCCCCAAAATCCATGGAGTGGCCGAGCACTGAAGGGCCCTGGCCGTGCCAACCTCGGAGCGGCCGTGCAGCTATATTGGTAGCGGCCGTGCAAGTCTCCAAGTTCAAATTCAAAACTGGCGCCAAAGAGTACACGGCCGTGCAAAATCCTTGACACGGCCGTGCAAGTCGTGACTGCAGATGTAAAGGCACCTTTTGATGACACCCAATTGAAGAGTCTCCTCCCATTTATAAATAGGACCCTTGTAATCAGTCTTAGATACGAATTATTAGAGAGAAATCACTGATATTAGATAGATAGAAAGTACAAACATTTGTGACAACAATTTTTCAAAGGAATTTGAAGATCAAAGTCATTATTTTTGTTCTTGGAGTTACTTTGGAGGAAATAAAAGTGAAGCATTATTCTCAGCACTTGCCTTCTACATTCATAAGTATTTCTTACTCAATCCTTTATTATTGCTTATACTTCATAAATGGCTTGTGAGTAATCCCCCTTATTCTTGGGGTTGGAAACTCAAAAGCATACTTATTCATCATCTAAAAATGTTTAAGTCTTGTCTTCTTCCTTCATCTAAAAAATTTCTTTATATTATTCTCTAAATGCCTTACATTTTGGAGATGTCCAATTTGTATGATTCAGTCAATTGAGAGAAGTACCTAGCGGAGAATCTCGATTGACGGAACCATATAAAGAAACTAGGTTTTATTGATCACGAGAGTAGTTCAATGGCCTAGGGATGTTCCTTTAATGGAAAGTATGTTGACTCTCGTCCCTAATGGATTCTTACTAATTATGGTCAGCTAGAGATAAGCCGGAACGCCCGTTTGTGACAGGGCGGGGATAACGTAAACGGAAATCTCAAACAGATAGGACATAATTAGTGAAGAATACAAACGCTACTATCTTAGCCCGAAGTAGCGTAGGCTTAACATACCATCCTTGCTTTTTAAGAAAACATTTTATCTCTAAGACAATGACGATTTGATGAATTAGATTATGTGTATGATTTCCAATCCCGAGAATGCTTCGTTTTATAAGAATTTAATCAAAGTACTTTCTATTTATGTTCTCTTTATTTTTCTAAAAACAAAATTTTATCTCCCCCCAATCTTTTCTATTACTTTCTAAAGACAAAAAATATTCCCTAGTAAACCCTGTCTCTGTGGGATCGACCCGTACTTGCACCCGCTATATTACAATAGCCCGTGCGCTTGCGGAATTAAATAAACCGTTAGGTTTCGATCGAACAGTACTCTTATATAGGAGTATATAATAGAAGTATAGACTAGGGTATGTGAATAGGTATAAGTAGTAATAAACATATACTCTTATATATATAATAGAAGTATAGACTAGGTAGGCTATGCATTTAAAAACGCTAATAAATTGATACATTATCAACTTTTCGGCTTCTTATGTATTGATTATCCTAATTCAACTTTTTATATATAAAAATGCATTATTTTATTTTCGGAATACATATGATTTTGCTTGGAAATATGATAATAATTAAAGAAATTTATTTTAGTAATCCAAAAGGCAAAAACGATGTTTAACATGAAGAGAGACTTTACAAATTCATGAACGGAAGATTGTTCATATCTTCATCGTTTAGTATACTTCAACTGTTAAGAACATGAAGAATCATTGCATTAGTTTCACATTATGTTCATTAGTAACATGCATATGATAATTCAAAAGACACACCAACGTAATTTAATTTTGCTATCTATTACTAAACATATAGAAGAATATAATTTTATTTTGTTATAATCAACGGGAATATGAAACAAGTTGAAGTTTAAAAGTTGTAATACTAACTAATAAAATAATTAAAAAAAAAACTTTTAGACTATTCATAAAAAGATCAATAGTTGAAGAGTCATCCATTTTCTTCATTCAAGTATATAAAGACTAATTTTCTTTTGACAAATGTTTATTTTTTGCTCTCCATCACTTTTGTAGAGACTGATTTACGAAGAAAGAAAATGTGTCAAGATTCTAGGAAATGCTATTGTAAAATGCTATTGTAAGTATTCACAAAATCCATTTTTTTTGGATTTGTGAGTGACTTCTTTATAATCTCTTTTGACTTATTTTGAATATGATTTGTTTTTTATATTTATGTTTGTGTTTATTATTTTGATTTTGATTTTGATTTTGATTTTAATTTTAATTTTAACTTTTATTTTATAAATTTTCGTCTTTATTTTGATTTTATTTCTTGCTTTTTTTCTATTTCTTTTATGTTTGTGAATGTTTCTTTCACTTTTTAATTATTAGAATTTTAATTTTCATTTTTTATTTGCATTTTATTTTTTCGTATGTTTTTATATTGATATTGATTTTCTTTTATGCATTAGATTTTTTTCTTTCTTAATTATTAAAGTTTTTTTCATTTTGCTTTTGCTATTTTTGTAAGACAATTTACAACTTGGCTTTAAATAAGAACTTTATTTGGAGTGTTTTTTTTTCCTTTTGATTATGATTTGATTTCTTTTACTTATTATTCGTAAAGTTGATTTTAGTTTTATTTCTTATTTTTTTTTTCATATTTGCTTTACTTTCGTTTTTTAATATTATCTTTCTTTTTTTCAGTTTGTGATAAAAAAATATTTCTTTTATTTCGATTAAAGTTTGATTTTTGGTGTATTTATTTATATTTGGGTTTGATATTGATTTTCATTGATGAATTTTTCAAAATAGTTTTTTTATTTTTTAATATATTTTGATTGTGTTCGTGAATGCTTGCTTTTTATTATTTTTTATTAAGATTCAATTTTCATATTTCATTCAATTGTTTCATCTTTCTTTTGTTTTTTTTTCTATTTTGATATTTATTCTACTTTGACTTTGTATTATTTTTAAAAATATTCAAATTTATTATTTATATGTTTCTATTCTTTATTTTTATTATATTTTTGAACTCTTATTTTTTATTGTTTTTCCTTTATTAATATTTGACTTTCATATTTCTGTTTTGATATTGAATTCATTTTTAGTTATTATTTTATTTATTAAGTTTTTGAATATTTTTATTTGTTGTTGCGTTTTCTTTCTTCTATTTTATTCATACTTACGAATGAATTCTATCAAAAAGATTACAAAAATTAACTACAATGATATTTGTTAATCTTACTTTTATCTTTTATATTGATTTATATATTTATTCTTTCATATTGTACAAACATTAATGATCTAGAAGTCTTGAGGAAATAATGAGAAAACAAACCACAAAAATATTAACAGATTATGGAGAAAAATATTGTGCCATAACCCTAACTCTAAATACCTCTTTCAAGACTCCATCTATCCCATCATCACATGACATAACAAATAAATTTCATGGTTAGCCTTTTACAAGTTTGTGACCTCACTCATATTTTTTCTCATGACCATAATATTTATAATTCATCCTCATAATATTTTATATTAATAAATTAATTTCAAACTGAAGTACATATTTTTTTTTAATGGACAAACTTACTTATGATTATCAAAAACATCAAAGTACCCCGTGCGTAGCACGGGCAACACCCTAGTTAATTAATTATAGTCGTCCATTAATCATTCGAATAATATTCCTTCCATTCCACTTTACTTGGTACTAATTTTCATTTTGGTTCGTCCTACTTCACTTATACTATCCAAAATGAAAAGTTTTTATACTCACAACACCAATCAAATTACTATTCTTTCCATTTTATTTTTTCTATTTACAACACTTTTTTCCACTAATTTTCTTTTCTATTTTTTTTTAATTGTTGTATCAAAAATTTTAATACTAATTTTTTTTTTTTTTGATACTCTGGTTCTCAGCTTCGCCGGACTAAATCCTGGATCACCAGCCACCGGCCCCTCAGTGAGTGACTGGCGGAGGAAAACCGCGAAATATGCCCGAGGTAGTCAGGGGGCAGCACCCCTTATACTCCTGGCCCCAAGGGAACCCTCCTACATGGCATTTACATCACTCTTGTATCACCAATTAATTGATTGCTTTAGCTGATCTGTCAAGATTCGAACTTCCCACACTGAGATTGAAAGCCCAATACTGCTTCCTTTACCAATCAGCTGTGTCCGGGCTACTAAAATTTTTATACCGAAGTGAAGTGGATATGAAACGGAAGGGAATGAGTATTTGCCATTTTTGCTCTAGTGGAGAAGCTTGGGGTTGAGATGTATCACTTGCAAGAAAAAAAAATTAAAAAAATATCAAGTCAATTGATGAAAACACGTGGAGGCACTGGGTATTAGCTCTAGCATTCATATTTGGCAAACCCTGGAGGTTGGTTCTAGACCTTTCCCGACCAACCTCGAACTTTCGCCTCGACCCCTATTTCTACTCCCACTTCTTCCCCATATCCAAAATCAATTCATTTTCAAAAATCAAGTATGAGCGCCGAAGATTTTGCTGGTGTGGTGAACCATCTCCTAAATTTCCCTGATTCTATAGGGAAATTTGTTTTCCCCAATTCTCGCTCTCAAGATTCCAACAATGGAGGAGCTACTAACATTCCCGTCGATATTCTCGATACTCCCAATGGATTCGTCTTTTACATGGATGTTCCCGGATTATCCAAGTCTGATATTCAGGTAAATACCTAACCTAAATCATTGATTCCAATGTCAGGCTTTCCACATCTCAATATCCTTGATTGTGTCGTGTGTTAAATTAACGTTGTTGTTATGGAAAAACTGTAGATTACGGTTGAAGACGAATATACTCTTGTGGTTAAAAGCAACGGAAAGAGGAAAAGGGAGGAAAGAGAAGAGGAAGAATGCAAGTACCTGAAGCTTGAGAGGAAGCCTGTTCAAAATCTGATGAGGAAATTCCGGTTGCCGGATAACTGCAACTCGTCGGCGATTACAGCCAAGTGTGAGAACGGCGTGTTGACTGTGGTGGTGGAGAAACTGCCGCCACCGCCGAAGTCCAAGACCGTTCAAGTTACTATTGGTTGAAGGAGACGATGTGCGTGCGTCACTAGATTTTATTTAGATGATGAAGTAGATGTAATATGTAATGTATCGCACCAAGTAATCGCAGGCAGGCAGGCAGCCTGTCTGTCTTATGGCTTAGAGTACCCTGCTATTTTGTTCATGATGCTCTGTTCTGTTACGTTAACTCTAATTTTCAGTTAATTTAATTATGTAGTTAAGCAGAGAAACCTCCCCGGAGTTCGAACTTATCTTCTTCCCCCGTGCCCGTCTCAATAATTCCCTCTCAATAAGCCCGTCTCAATAAGTACAGAGACCATGTGCGAAATGAGAATATGGCGCCCAAAACATTCCCTCGACTTTAGGTCCTTTAAAAAAATTAACACAATAATTTATTTTATATATATATTTAATGGATATAAATATAAAATTGAGCCCTTCAAAATTTGGGGTCGTGTGCAAAAAAAAAATAATGTTCTATGCCTAAGTCGGCCTCTTCCCCACCCAATTGAAAAATATAATCTAACTGATGAAATACAAGCTAAACAAGAAGCAAAATCTATAGTCCCAGTTTAATTGTTTCAAACCATACCTAAGCATAACTTAATACAATAAAGACGGGAAGACTACAACTAACCCGCCCTTCAGTTCAGCAAACAATTGAGGATATAAATTAATACAAAGACAAGGGAGCTTTTTTGCTAGAAGACACATCCTCTCTACTTTATTTAGATACTTTTCTCTTCTTTTTCGATTTGGATTGTTGTTTTGCTTTCTTAGGGTTTTTGCTTTCTTTCGCCTCATCATCCTCATCTAGCAAATGCTCATACTCATCAAGACTCGCAAAAGGCGATGCGCCACTTTTCCCACCTGCCTTCCTTTTCTTTCTCCTGTCATTAAATGGATCTTCTTCTTCTTCTTCTTCCTCCTCACTCCCATCATCCGCATCCCCAATATCAATATCATCATCACCATCGTTGCTGATATCATCATCATCTGCTTCATCCTCATCTTCTAAATTTGCCTCGTCCAAAGGAAACTCCATTCCTTCATCGCTGACATTACCGACCAAGTCATCATCATCTTCATTAGCTATTTGGTCCAAATCGTCATAATCATAATCACCATCCGCCTCTAAAGAAGGATTTACAGAGTCCAATATGGTATCAATTTCTTCATTGTCACTTTCATCATCGCCTCCCACGCCAAATAATTCTTCTGCCGCTTCATCTTCAGTTACCTGCTTTTTCTTCTTCTTGGGCTTCTTTAAGGAATTCATCTTGTTCAGGTAGAACTTGTGAAAAACAAAATCTTCTGGGGCAATATCCGTCTCCCCCAAAGAGAGAATCTCTGCCCCAATCAGCTGGTTGTTCATGTCGAGCTACACAAATTAAAAAAAATACAAGACATAAGAAAATATAAACTAACACCCTTTGAATAAAAGCAAACAAATAAAACTTGTAACCACACCATAATGTAAGAACTCGAGAAAGAAAAAAAAAAGTGAACAGTAGCAAAAATAATTTTGTTGGCCATTAATTACCTTTTTGGCAGGTTCAATCTGGGAACCACCGTGCCACGAGCTTTGTTTGGGTTTCTTCTCCATCAACTTGTCCAGGAAAGCAGTCAGAGAAAGGTCATGAAGAGGATTCCCATTATACACAATGTTGGCCCCTGACAGAAGGGTTTTAGCCATTGTAGCAACTGAAGGGTGCACATGTGAAGCTAGCACAGTCAACTCCCACCAGCTTACCCGGTCTGCATTGCTGTAATTCATAAACCAGAATAGTTTTCAATACTATTGAAATCTCTACAAGAGAAGTCCAATGCAATGATAATATAACGTAAAGGACTAAACTGCATTAACAATAGGGTCTCTAATAGTGAAAAAAGGTTAAGTTGTTGAAAAACATTATTCCCCCCGTCCCAAAATGAATGTCCAAAAGATCTTCAAATTTGTTGTTGCTCAAGAGCAAATTTTAGACATCCATTTGGGGACAGAGGGAGTAATAAAATGGTGATTAGCAGATAATGAAGTTGAAAAGCTCACTGACCATGTTACAAATAATTCTGTGCTATGCAAAACGTTTATAACTAGTCGCTTTTAGGGAAGTGCATAAGTTGAAAATGATTTATTGGCAGCAGATAACACAGGTATATATTTGCCATGTAGAGTATAACCGGCTCAAAGAACCACTAAAATGCAACATTTAAGTTGATGAAATACCAGTAAGAAGGTTCTCTGTGTCGAGGGTTGTACCCACCAGGCAATGAATTCTTCACATTCAATGCTTGCTGTTGACTAGCACCATCAGTGGACTTCATTTCAGATTCCTCAAGATCATTCAATTTACCATTCCCAAGTAAGTCCGCATCTCCATCTGAGTCTTCATCTTCAGATGCTGAATTTGGAGAGCCACCTTCTTCCTCAGAGTTATCACCATCAGTATCAGCATCATTGAGAGCAACTACGCCGACACTGTATGTTTTATCTGCTCCAGTTTCTGAGTTATTTTCTGCCTCTTCCACAATATCTTCAAAATGCTCAATCTCTTCATCATCAGCTGACTCATTCTGGAGCACCATGTTCCTGCAGAATAAGAGTTGAAAAAGGAGGTGAATCTCTTGATATCATCAATCACATATGAAATGCCATATAAGCAACGGAGAACAGCCTTACCACAGAGGTGGCCTTGCTTTAAGGACTTCAGAGGGAAGGAAAATACATCCGCAAGCATATTGAGGTGGCTGCTGGAGGGCAACCTGTCCAAGTACTAGAGCAGTCAAGGTTTGATAATAAATGAAAAATCAATCTGAACAAGCTCTTCTTCATTATCACTGGCACAGTGTTTGTACTTTTTACGTGAACTAATTATTACTTTATGAATCTTTCTTTAAACTATATTGCTCCAATATAAAGGAACATTCCCTAACTTTGAGTAAGACTCCTCTAGATATGTAGAGTGCTTTTTGTAGCGATTTGTTAAGCAACTGATCAAGATGAGGACCCATTAGAATATACCAGAACTTCTGAAATTGGTAATTGGTTAAAGATATAGAGCTGTCAAAATTACAGATTTGGTGATAATTACTTAATTTATTGTGGCAAAATGCAATACATATCACTGGTACTTGTTTTTTCATGAAATCACATGATAGTATGTGTGGCTAAATGTGATGGTGCGATAAAAGAGACAAGGTGCAGTGGCCAACAGAACATTCGGCTGAGGATGTGAACAGAGAATAGAAAAGACGAAGGTACTTAAGTGAAAAATGACCACCTGCATTAGACTATTGCTTTCTTGTAAACTGATCATGGGGCAGTAAATGACGTTTTAAAAAGGAGGCTAATTGAAAAGGGCAGAATAATATAAAATGACTTCACAAGACTTTAAAATTATAGCTATCTTTTACTAAACGCTAAGGCTAAGCATAATCAACAAAGAAACATAATCAACAAAGAAACCTGAATGCCTCAGTATATATTTCCAAACCTCTTGCGGGATGAGTGTCATAAATGAAACCCATATTTAATGTAGATCACAAATAAACTTGAAAAGCAACTAATAAATAGCCTGACATAGCATAATAAACCTTTTAAATAAAATTCTAAGCTGATTACTTACTATTTACCGGATTATGATGAAGCCTGAGTCAAGACTCATTTTCTTTTTCACTTAGTCCATGATATATCAAATAGGGGAGAGGGAGAGGGAGAGGGAGAGAGAGAATAAACACTTTTAACACTGACCTGCAACAAACGCTTGGCAAAGGCACAGACTCTCTTCAAGTTTATATCATTTTTCATAGCTCTCAAAAGTAGCCCAATAAACATTTCTTCCTGAAAATAAATCACATCACACAAATTTAGAGAGAACCAAATTACACAGAACAAATTGTATAGGGAAAAAAAAGTGCATGTTTAAATATGATTATGCTCGTGTTCGATGAAATACAAAAAAAATAGGTCTACGGGATGAGTAGCAACTATTGATTCTCCTAAAATCTCATCTTCTTCGTCAAATCATAGTTGAGAAAGTAGTGACTGTGTCTGAGAAGTTCAATAAGACAGTCCAAGTTAGCAGATCACCTCACAAAAAGGAAGCAAAAGAACCCAAAAGAACTGAAAGAACACAACCCATCGATGTCTTACATTTTGTAAAGAGATGAGTTTTGCCTCATGTGTTCAATGCATTGACGACTCTATCAATTGATCATCACAATTTGGTTATGTCAAAAGCATAATCTACTTGAGGCTATGCTGGAATCACCACAAAAGGCAACAGATTGGAGTTATGGAAGTAACTGCTTGATGGAGAAAACATAATAATGGGAGAAATTGGACAGCTTGCCAGTTCCATACCCTCACTCAACTGATCACATGGGAGCAATTCGTTTGGCAACTATACGTCTATACCCCAAGACAGAAAAGACACTGAATGGGCAAAACCAATAGACGCCGCTATGGTAATAACTCGAGAAAATGTTATGCTATTAAGAACTATATGGACTTCAAAAATGAAGAGGGAAAAAACACCTTAATACCAATCTACATGACCCTAAATCAGCAACCATAGACATCCTTCTCAAACTTAGCTTTCTAAATGTATAAGCTAGACATGGACGATGAAATACTTTCATAAATCTGAAAGTAAGTACAGATGATGATTGTCAATGGAGGGGCAGCGAACATCATGCTACAACCATGATGCAGATCTACTCCCAATTGCAGATCAAATACATGTATGCATGCGGTTACATACAGGCATATTCCATCAACACTTTCTTTTTGGATTTTTAGTATCTGTTGCATCATACGTGCATGGATCTTAAACAGAGGATTCTGTAGACAAGTAAAAAAGGTAACTTGCCTTGGAAGAATTCATGGCAGATGGAAGCAAGAGCTTGGAGTACAGGGCACGATAAAATCGATCACTGACAATCTGATTCTTTGATGAGATCTTGTCAAGAAGCATCAGTGCTTGGACTCCTACATTGAAATTTTTAGAGTGAACCTGAAGACGAAAAACAATGTGAACAATGTCAGCAACCAAAATGAAGCTGATCATATCAAGCTAAGTTGTGAGCAAATTATATAAGTTATCTGAAACATGTCGTAGTTGTGGACACAAATAGTGATCAAACTTGCTTACCAGCTGAAATAATGTTGGTGTCTGGACCTCGACAATGTCATCAGCTTCATTGCTTGAGACAAAAGGAAATGCTCTATTGACACCCTGTTGAAGATGAAGAAAGTGATGAGCCATGAGAGAATTAGACAGAAAAAAAAGCCATAAACCAAAATTATGGAATCTTACAAGTAGAGCAATATAATTAATATGCAATTGGAATAAAAGGTCAAACATACATATAGCGCGAAGAAAGCAAAACACTAAGGAGTAAATAATCAGTCGACATGGAAAACCTTACAGATGTAATGGGTATAAGGAAGAGAATGAGCTGCATACTATGAACATTTACAGGAGGTAGCAAGCCACAATAATTGACACAGGAATAATACCTAGTATGGGTGGGTTCTGATCAACCTTACGTGAATATAATGTATGTGCCCCAATTTCAAGCCATTAAAATTCTCATTATTCATTTTTTTATTTTGTGACCAGGTCATTGTAAAGTTAAAAGCCAATGTTTCAGGGCCAACTAAGATCCAAGCCTTAGAAAACAACTGCTATGCCGCAGTTACTAGAGAATATAGGCCAGACAGTACAAGATTAATCTTAGCTAGCTAGCGGAGTTTACTCAAGCTATCTTAGCCTAGGTAGGTCTTATGTTACTCTACTGGGACGGGGATAGAATTAGTAGCTTTTAAGCTGTCTGGAAGTTCTCTCTCTACTCAATGTGCTCGCCCGTGTATCAAAAAATCTTTTCTTAGACAAAGAAGATAAGTTAACATTGTCATTCAAAAGAGTAAATAAAAACAGGGAGCCAGATAGGATCATGAGGCAGGAAAAGCAGGACTTCTGCGATGACAATGGCATTTGATGATATGCATATTTCCTGTGTTCAGAAATTTAAGCTGGCCTGAATATACTAACTGTTAAAAGAGCCGTTAATAATCGTGAATCCATTTCCACGAAGCCCTCGGCTGGATTTTTCTCATCCTTCTCTTTTGAAGAACTGGATGGTTTCTTATAATATTCTTCTTTGCTTTTTTTGTCCTTCTTAGCTCCAGCAGACTCAGAGACCAGCACCTGATAAAAATAGAGTTCTCTTTAACAGCTCGAAACCAGGAAGTGCAAACAAATTTTTCTCATAACAATGCTATGCTGAGTAGAGAAAATTCATGCCTCGGTAGTTAGTGGAAGAAGTACTAATGTGAACAAAGATCCAAAAAAGGCTAGGGAAGTTCACAAAGTATCCAAGTATGTGGATCACAAGAATTACCTTAAACAGTGCAAAATATACATCTACCAATCGTTTTGCAAGCTTAGGCCCATCTCCTCTGTGACTCAAACGGATTTGGCTTAAGAAATTTACCTGTATGTGAAAAAAAATAGGAAAAAAAGGAAGACAACACAAGTTTAGTACTGAAAGAAAAATGACATCTATATAAAATAATGCAAGTGCATCATAATACATACAGCATGGTATTTGGACCGTAATCCCAAGTGAGGCCGAAAAAGAAAATTATCCACTTCATCAATCACCACAGCCTGAAAGGGGAGATGGAAATGGCTTCAATGCATCACAAGTAAGAAACTTCTCACTAGACATAACAGATCAGCATAAATAAATCAAGTAAGATTTAATGATTATCCACATGTTGTGCATACTACAACCATTACAGTTCCCCCCCCCCCCTCAAGATCTATTCTGATTCACCAATTGGTGTTGGATTAAAGTGAGATGGTCTAACGTGAAAAGTGGCAACCTACTAAGAAAGAGTGTCTATGAAATATACAATCATGATGTTTAGTATGCATCATCTCATGAACAGCACCATTGTTAAATACAAGTAAGCCTTGTTGTATGATGATCACAAAATTATAATAAGATTCATACTTCTTTTTCATCTTATCTTTTCTTTTCTGGTCTAGAGAGAGATTATAATAACCTAACAAAACAATTTACCTTCATGTTTGGATGGTCAGACAAAAGCTTGGATAGGTGATAATCAGCATTTGACGCAGCCTTGTTTCCAGGATCCCCTAGCTGCAGGCAATCAAGAAAAGAGACCAGTTTAAGAAATCCAAAAGTTGCAGTAAATTTACAGAATAAGAGGGAAATTTTGTTGCTTTTAATTTCACAACCCCATATGGGGTAATAGAACCCTTTGACGCACTTTATTGACTAGTCCAGACAGCAATCGGCGCTCCTGTTCTGATTTACTCCTCAACAAGGCATACATAATCTGCACACGATTTCAGGGAATGTAAGCTTACAAACAAACTTAGCTTACGTCAACTATACTGAATAATTAGGCCATAGAAAGAAACAAATAAAGGTGAAGGATTTATGGGGAAGACCACACGACAAAGAACACTAAGAATCAGGTAACCAACTTTACTTGAAGGCAAAAATCAAGCTGCTGCAGCTCAAAGTCTTGGGAAGATGTGATTATAACAAACTTTATCAAAATTGAGCATTAAATATTCTAACAAATAAAGTAAGAGTTTGATGAAAGGTAGATATGTAAAGATGGTCACTCCAACCATCATTTCTCGTATATATACAAGTAAAGCATATTTTACGTTGACGCATTAGAATCATATTCTCATACATGTGTATTTTCAGGAAACCTTCTCGACAAACATCATTCAGGGGGGGACAGATAATCATGAATATGTTTTCCTTGAATCACCAACAAAAATGCAGATGTGGAACATAAATGGCAAGCTGACCTTTAATGCTTTATCTTTAAGTACAGCTAAAACATCTCTTGAAGCTTCTTCTAGGGCAAAGATATAGCGTTCATACCTGTAAATGGTCATGCATATATATATATATATATATATATATATATATATATATATATATATATATATATATATATATATATATATATCAAAATCTGAAGAACAACAAATCATGTACATATATCTAAGACGGTAATTGATATCTGATTGAAAGGTAAAATAAGTATAGCACCAAAGGAACCCAGTTGAGGTAAATATACAATGTCAAATGAGGACAGCAGATATGTGGCCATTCAATATAAGCTCAGTGTTGAGTGTTTTATGCACCGGAGACAATTAGATGATTCGACGCACCTTGTGTACTGCATGAAGAAAAATCTGGATGAAGCAGTAAGGTTGTGGGATACCTATATTCCGCGGATATAGTACACATGTCCTCTTTCCCATTACATCTCTCTTCCGTGTATCCATCTTTGTTCCACGGATCCACCCTTGTTCCGCAGATTCACCTTTGTTCCGCGGATTTAACTCTTGTCCCGCGGATTCGCCCTTGCTCCGCAGATACATCTCTCTTCCGCGGATTCACCCTTGTTCCGCGGATACATCTCTCTTCCGCGGATTCATCCTTCTCGTTCCGCGGGAGCACCTCTTTCGCAAATGTGGGGTTCATAATCCGCCATGTACTTCCCACATTTAGACAAGGTCGCAGGATGTCTTCATTCCACATTTTGGGATCATCGAGGAGCAGTGTATTGGAGGCAGGAATAGCAACATCGCCATGTGGCTCAATCATAGGGTTACATGTGGCCTAGTTGAGTTTACAAAGGAGAGTTGCGGGATGATCCACAGATTATGGAGAGCATTTACCCCTCACATGGGCATGTTCCTCTCTCACTACCTATGAATACCTCACAAAGACACTCATTTCATAGAATGGAACATCAACAATACTCACACTTTCTCTCTCTAGAGACTGTTCCGCAATACTTGTCTCTCCTAAAATCCTCCTAGTTCCTATTCCCGCTCCTACTTTTCATTATTATTCGATGATTCGTGCATCGCCTCATTACCCGGAAAACAACCCCACAATTTTGTAAAACCCTAACACAACTCTGGTAGGACTAGGTACCTACAAAGGTAAGTGGCATTTGTTTTTTTAGTGTAAGTCCAGAAATCTGATTTCACGTCTTAACTTGGCTGAATTCATAAGGGGAAGTGTCCGGATACTGATTTCTGAATTTCTCAAGTTGTCTGATTGTTCATCTGAATTCACATGAATTCACGTCTAGTATTAGGATTACGACATTGAATGGAGTAGATAGATGGGATGAATGGTTGCAGATCTAGTGTTCAGGTTAGATACTTTTGGAATTACGAGTTTATGGAAGAGATATATATGAAAAAAATCATTTAAGAGGCAAATAAGTGATAGTTTTACATCTGAAAGTTAAGTGAAAAATAAAAGGTATTCAGATCTGAATGGAAAAAGAACAACAGTCCGAATTGTTTTATGTATGATTCACCCACCCATTCAGATCTGAATAAGAGCTGGAAATGAAAAACAAACGAGGTTGTAAACCATCTTTGATACAGATTTTAAACACACACTTCATATACTGCAGGGAGCAAAATCTGGATGCAAACTATGATCATCTTCAGTGCGAGATAATATGCTATTTCTAGACTAAGCTAGGTTGTATTGTTCTAGCTTTTCCCAACTATAAGAGATATATGTTTAGAATCAAATGAGAACGGCAAATTAGGGAAATGTGTTGATTCAATTTGGTGTACTTCTAATAGATATACGAGGTCTTGTGTTATCAACATCCAAGGAGCTATCAAGATTTGTGCCGCATAAATAGTTGCTTCTTTGGAGTGTGTTGGTGTTTAGGGGTTGGATATCAATCTTAATCAAGACAGATGTTAACATAAAGGTTTAAGCAAGCTGCATCTAGCTGACAATGACAAGAAAAATGGAAAATTAAAAATGATTTGCATACGCACCTTTGTTTTAGGCATTCCTCCCAATGCCAAAAAAGTAGGAGCGAGTTTCCGTCTTTTGACTCAGGAAGATGATTCAGAGGTTGCTGAATAAGGGTCTTGAGCTTACGATCAGGTAATAAACTGTAGGAAGAATGAAGAAAAGATATATAGAAAACTCTAATACTATGATATCACTATGATAAAATAATTATCCCTGCTTATACCATTAAATTAATAAGACACTCCTAAGCACATAACACCATATGAAAATGAGCTTTGTCTCTTAAGCGGATAAGATGAGGACTAATAATCACGTTTGTGCTAAAAATTGACTTTTTAAGAAAAACTAATAGCAAAGATGCGTAAATACCCTTGCTATCCACCTTATAACCTTTCTTTTGCAAGTATACATTGAAATAGTATATTGTTACATGTGAAAATTCATTTAGAAAGCCATTATTATAGATAATTGACATTCATTTAGAGAGAAAAAATTCTTCAAAAAATGGACATTCAATTAGAGACGGAGGGGGTAACAATCTAACAACAATAGCAAGGATACTGCACGCTTAGAGGCCAGGGTGGACATAGAGTAACAATGAGAAATACTAACAGAAAAATGCAAACTAATAACGGTAAGAATCCCCCTAACTAAAAGTTGCCAGGACGCAATGGAACCAACCTCGAAACAAACATTTCTTTTAACGCTTCAAATCCCGACAGTGCATGTCGCTTTCCAACTTTTGATGTCACCATTCCTACATTTTGAATCAACCAACAACAAAGTCACCAATTCAGAACTCCAGACCTATCCATATCATTAACAAACTTAACCAAAACAGATCTACATCAACAACAATATGCAAGATGTTTTGCTTAAATAGCCATACATTAGTTATAGACTTAGGTTATGAACCAGTATCTTAAGTGGAATTTTGGGGAATTACGGTAACCATATTTTCAAGAGTAAAAATAAAGCTTACAGATATTTCAAATGAAACTTGAAGGAGAATCATTGGCTTCTTGAGCTTTAGTGTATATCATATATTTGAATAATAACGTTGACCTTGCCCAAACAAAGATAATTTCTTGATTTCTCTTTCTTTCTAATACAACCATCAAGCAAAATGGTAAATTTTCAATAATTATTATAAGTTTCACCTCAAGTACTCAACATGTGACTTTTGTTCAGAAGGCCTTTCCTCCATATTACTTAGCTATCAAAATCACCAAAGTTCTATCCCTGGTCTGGAGACTACAATAATGGAAATGTCATAGTTTATAAACATGCTCAACTAAACCCTTCTCCGACTTTAAGATAAAGTCAGCCAATTCTTACCCAATCATTAGGAGTAGGGGCATGAAAAAACATCTTTCTTTCTGTGAGTGATACTTACTTTTCTGTTAATACATTTGTTTCCGCTTTCAGCTAGATCACAAGCTACCATAAACTTATTTACACTCAGTCCATTAATTTTGTTGGTTTCCCCCTCTCCTTTGTCTAAGTGGCGGAGATAGTAAGGGACAAAGGGGGCTATTGCCCCCGTTAGATTAAAAAAATAGTAGTGCAAATATTAAATTTGGGGGTTTAGTGCAATTTAGTGAAGTTTGCCCCGTTTGTGTAAAGAAAAAAATATACTAAAATAATATTTTGCCCCCTTAATATTTTAGAGAAGTTAGCCCCCGTTTACGAATATCCCTGGCTCCGCCGCTGCTTCGTATCACCACTCTATAACTTTATCAACTGATTGTCTATGAATACACGTGTAGTTATACATTCATGAACTAATTGATGATAGATTGCAACAATTCATAACTGAAAATTACCTAACAGTGCATCTAGTGACCTCAAGTTTGCAATTGGATTATCTCCAATCATAACTGAAAATGCAGAAACCTTATCGGTAGCAGTCCCTGACCTTTGTGTAGCAGCAAGCATTTTAATATCCCCACTCTGTCCCCTTGATGAATCATAATCCTGCGCATACTGCGCCATCAACCTCTCCGCCAACTCCTTCTTCTTCGCCACCAACCCCTTCCACTCTTCCACGTTCTTAAACTCAACCTTCTTCTTCCCAATAACTTTCTCTTCCAGCTCCGCCGCGTCTACGTACCACACTCCCAACTTGTTGGCCTTCATCAACGGAAGTTTCGGAAGGTTTTTATACCTATCATATGGTTTATAACTATCATCGATCGACAACGGTTGCTGAGCTTGCGGCCTAGGTTTTGGCCGTTCTTCACTGTTGAACTTCTTCGCATTATTGAATTTGTCCCTCTTATCAATCTTCTTAGTCCGGTCATCATCGTTGTTAGGGTTTGGATTTTTGGTCGGCGGTGGCTTTTTAAGGGGGCCAGTCTTGCGGAAGTCGGAGTCATCGAAGCCGGAGGACGGGAGGGAGGAAGCGAGCCCAATTGAAGAAGCGAATGCAGCGACGTCGGATTTTATGAGCTCTGTATCGAGTGGTTGAGTGGTCTTTTTGGGCTTTAATGATATCTCCATTAACGCCGCTTGAAGGTCGAGAGAAAGAGAGAGAGAGAGAGAGAGCAGCGGTTGCTGAGGCCTAGGTTTTTCCTGGTTTGTAGCCGTTCGCCGGCTATTTGAGATTTGAGAATTAGGGTCCGCTCCCGAGTTTTAGAAGGAGAGAAGAGAAAGTAAGAGGAGAGAAGAGAAGAGAAGGGAAAAGAAGAGAAGGAAGAGAATTTAATATCTATAGTATAAATCTATAGTATAAATGAAGGGTTCCTCAGGAACAGTTGAGTGAAACGATTACGCTGGACGGAAACGACTCTTTCGTCTCACTTATTCATTCTCTTTTCTGTTTGCCTCCCACCTTTGTATGTCGTGCGACATACATGTTGTTTTTTTTTTTTTTTTTTTTTTTTTTAAGATATATATAAAAAAAAAAATCTCACGCGACTGACACTGGGCACGTATCTTAGGAGATTTATGTTAATTAAAAAAAAAAACCGTGTCCTCGGACACGAGCACATGTACTAGTCTCCTATAAATTATAATGCTCCCGAGTTTAGGAAGGAAACGGAAGGAAAAAGATTTAAATTACATTTGTACCCTTAATGAAAAAAGAAAAGAATTATATTTGAGGGATAAAGTTGGCACTTCAAAAAAATTGCTTAATGAAATTTTCCTTCCTTCCACTTCCTCCCACTTTTGGGAGGATTGTGGAGGAGGGAAAATTTTAAAAATTTTCCTCCCACTTCCTTTCTCTTCCTTCCTTATAAATCTCGGGAGCAAACGTGGAAAGGAAAATATATTTACACTTCCTTCCATTTCCTTTCTTTTCTTCCCCTTTTAAGACTCGGGAGCACACCCTTAGGGCAAAATAAACCGCGGGCGAAAATGAAAAAAAATTGGAAATTTAAATTACAACAGACCCCCTAATCTTCTTTAAATTTCTCTTGCTACCCAAAGCTCAAGCGTACTTTACAAACCAGACCCTCGTCTAATACATTATTTTTGTAAAGGCAAAACTCATGTTTTGGTTTTGGTCACTAAAAATACCTGATTTTCAAATTTGGTTATTTATGTGACTTTCTTTGCAATGTTCTCATCCAACAACAAATTTTTTGTAATGGGCTCACACTCTGTTAATGAAATTGACAAAATTTTAATGGATATTAGTTATGTGATGGCATGTGACTAACACCCACTCAATAAATAATGGGTTCATCATCAGAGCCAAGTCAAATTTAACGAAAATCTTCGAGATATCAAATGACAATTATACCATGGACATATGATATCAGATGACCGGTACACTCATGTTTCTCAATTTAATCGACCAAACAAAAAGGTCCAATCCTGTAATTTTACATTTCTTCTTCCTCATCTTTCGCTCTAACATTTTCCCTCCATCAAAACCCAACCAAAAGAAAAGGTAGAGATAAGTTGGAGAAAGAAGATAGAAAGGGGTTAGTGGGGTTTCACTGTTGGTGGGTGAGCGTTTTATTTTTATTTAATTTTATGTTTAATTTCCTTCATTTTATTTTGTTAAAATCAACCACGAGTTAGTTAAGTATATAATGAATCTTAGTCAAGTGACCAAAATTTGTTAAATAATTGACGATTCCGTCAATAGAATAAGAATATTACAAACATTGAATAGTTGGGTGAGAACATTGCTAAAGGTTAAACATCAATGAATACATTTAAAAAAACATGTATTTTTAAATAACCAAAAAAATAGGTTAAACATGTATTCTTAAATGACCAAAATACTCCCTCTGTCTCATTATTTAGGACACCATTTTGGCTTCGGCACGCAAATTAAGGGTGGAGAAAATGTTGTGAGTGTAATTAGGGATGGCAATTTTATCGAATCCGATCCGTTTCGAAGGCGATCCGATCCGAAAAATTCGGATTTGACAGAAATTTTCCCGATCCGATCGAATTTCAGATCGGGTTCGGTTTATGGCGTGATCCGATCCGAACTCGATTCGATCCGATCCGAAATACATTCGACCCGGAATCCGATCCGATCCGATTCGATCCGTTTTATTAGGGTTTTGATTTTCAATTATACCCTCATGTTTTGTTAAATTTACATTTAAAGTCTTAATATATAAAGAAAAATCTACCTTAGGTTTTCATTCATTCCAACGGCCTCTCTCTCTCTCTTCGAGCTCTCTGCGCCGCTCACTCCCCCAGCCCCTTACGCCGACGCCGCACCGTTCTTCCTCTCACTCTCCAGCCACCAACGACCTCCTCTCCTCCCTGCGCCTCTCTCTCTCTCTCACTCTCACACACACACATATACATACATACATAAAATCTGTATCTATATCTGTGTTTACCAGCTTAAATTGGGGGTGGAAACTGGAATTAGGGATTTCGAATTGAATTTCTCGAATGGAAGCATCGAATTCTTAGAAGTCTTTGGTTACTTTTTCGTTTCTGTAAGTACGCTCTCCTAGGGTTAGGGTTACGGACCGGATTGGATTATACTCGGGTATTTTATTTAATTCCACTTTTGTTGTTTGTATATGTATATGATTTGTCTAGTATGTTGTATTAGATTCTTGCATAATGTAGAATGAATCTAATGATGTTTTCAAAGTGTATACGAGGCTAGCCTATTTTCTTGTGCAGAGTTTCTTCAATCTGTGAGTTATTTTCCAGTTTTCTGTCAATGGAAAGATGTAGTTTTGCTCTGTCTTTTAGATATTTTAAAGCCAATTGCGGGAGAACCCTGGGCTTGTCGGTCTTGATAAATCTTGATTGCAGTTGATCCTTTGAGTTTGAGGATCTTAAGCACAGTACTCCAAAGGCGTAAACGTCTGTTTTGAATGTCAAATGACATTTGTCCAAGAAAGAGGAATCACCAAGCAGAGATTAATAACGATTGATCTGTGAGTTGTTTTCCACTTTTCTGTCGATGGAAAGATGCAGTTTTGATTTGGTTTCAGTGTGTGCATTTTTGAGCTTGATTTTTTTTTTTTTTTTGAAATGCCTCGGATCGGATCGGGGCTCGAATCCTAAACATTCGGATCGGATTCGGATCAGGTCTTACTTTGTTCGGATTCGGATTAGGGCCGATCCGAGCCGATCCGATCCGATTGTCATCCCTAAGTGTAATAGTAAAATAGGAGAGAGAATGAGTGGAGGAAATAGTAAATTTGAAAACTGTTGCGAGTGTAATAGTGAAATAGGAGAAAGAATGAGTGGAGAAAATAGTAAAGATTCTTTGTCAAAAAAGAAAAGGTGAAGCTTTAAATGGGACACCCAAAATGACAAAAGGTGAAGTTATTAATGGGACAGAGGGAGTATAGATTTTGCTTTTTTTTAAATAGTCACTTAAGACATGATTAAAAAGTAACCTTAACATAAAATTAATCATTGAATATTTGGTACATCCCATTCTCTTTTTATTTGCATATTAGATAAAAGATTATCAATTAAATTTATTACATTCCTATATGAAAAAATATTATATTTTAATTTTTAATAAATTTAATAGGATTATTTAATTGAATCATAACAAAAAAAACTTTGAAATTTTAACAACCGTATTAATAATATAGTCCAAAATAGTTATCGCTCTTTAATCAATTTTTTTTATCTATAATTGTTATCGGTTTTTGGGATATAACATTAAAATTATACTTTTACAATTACATAAAACTCAACACATTTTATTAATTTTTTTTTTAATTGGTGAAAAAATAAATAAAAACGACATCTATTTTGGAAGAGAATTTATTAACCGTATATTAATAAAAAAAATTAAAGTAATCGAGGTTCACTATTTTTTTTATAAAGTTTTGTTTGATCAAGTTGAATAAAAATATTAAAGTATGACATTTATTTTTCTGACTATAAAAGTATAAAGTATAAAGTAGGACATTTATATAGGGATAAATGTATTTTAATCCCATATATGTAACATTTTAATTTAATAAAAAAATTAAGATATACTCCCTCCGTCCCAGATCAAGAGTCCTACTTTCTCTTTTTTGATCCGTCCCAGACCAAGAGTCCCATTCCATAAATGAAAATATGTGAACAGTATTTCGAACATTTATACTCTCATAATCTATAGTATAAATTAGACCCCTCCATGAACAGTTGAATGAATAGTTCCATTCGTCGAAATTTCCATTTTGTCCTCACTATTTTGTCCATTTTCCATTTTGCCCTTCCAAAAATTTAATTAAAAATTAAAACGTGTCCTCGGACACGGGCTTAATTAAAAAAAAATAACGTGTCCTCGGACACGGGCTTATTCTAGTGTTTTTATATTTACAAAAAAATCATTCATTATACCCTTCTAATTTTAACATATTTACAAAAAAAAACAATCATTAACTTACTATTCCTCCCACTCATTCTCTCTCCTACAAAAAAATCATTCATTAACTTACTATTTCTCCCACTCATTCTCTCTACTATTAAATATTTTTAATTTTTACATTCTCTCTCCTCTAATCTTCTACCCATTTTCAATTTTTTATTCATTTTTTTTTTTTAATTTTCTTAAAAACCGTAAAATACTCTCCTAAGACCCTTGATATTGATATGGGACGAATGGAGTATATTTTATTTTGGGTTAGTAGTAAAATTACTTATTTTTTTTTCAAGTTTCTATTACTATCATTTTCGGGTCCAAATAAACTCTAATCATAAAAAGTGTTTTTCATCATAATTATCGTAATTTAGAGTTTTTTCACTTGTACTATCAAAATTTATTTTTTCATTCTTATCATCGTAACACAACAGTGTCATTAAGTACCTAAATATATTATTTTATGCCAAATGCTTATTCAAAATTTGTTTCATTTTTACCGCCGTACCATATGCTATGATATCATTTTGTACACAATTTATTATATATTACACCATTGTTTATAATATGATGGTAGAAATAAAAAAGAAATTGATGGTAAGAATGAAACACGCTTCAAATTCAAAATATGTAAATAAATTACGATACAAAAAAACAGAATTTCCATAAAAATGGCCTATTTACGGGCTTATGGATGAGGTTCAAACTTTCCATTTTAGTTTAGGAAGTCCCAAACTAACTGCGTTGGGTTGGGCTGGAGCAGCAACATAGGGCTCCGTATACTCTTAAACAAACCCTATTTATAACATTTGTCTTGCTTCGTTTGCCTCTCTTGAAAAATTGCCTCTCTTGAAAAACCCTAACTTGCAGTAGCCGTTGAAGCCGTTGCATTTATCAATCTTCTTCGGAGCTTCACAAAGAAGAAGACTACTGATGACGCCACGACTTTTGGGGTCGGAGGTTGCAGAATACGAGTTGGCACCTCGAGGAAGAATCTGCAAAACAACGCCGTTAGGGGTGCGGGGGTTACCCCGCTATAACCCTCGGGCGTAAGAATCAGACTCCGTTTATGTGTATAAACTGTATATGTATATATGAGAGCTCTTCTTAGAGAGAGAGAGAGAGAGAGAGAGAGAGATGTAGAGTGGGTGTGTAAAATGAGAGCTGAGAGCATATCTTGGCCTTTGAGGGGTTATAGTATATATAGGGTGAGAGAGTACATATGTGACAATTTATGAGGGGTCCCAATGTAAATATTTGGTATACGTATATATGGGATATATAAAAAGTCAGGGTTCATCAGTAGCCCCTACTTCGAGTGATGATTATTTATGATCGGAGCGAGGAGTACGATTTTGGTAGAGGTTGGCTTGAGTATATATTTATGGCCGGAGCTCGGAGCTTGCAAGATAGGCTTGAATCCTGGAGACAGGAGCCTGGGAGATTGGAGTCTAGGGAGAGAAGGTGGCAGCCAGGCGCTGCTTTTATCTCGGTCATGGAGACGGGGAGGACTGGAAGTCTGGAGTCACGGAGACTGGGAGGTGCGGGCACTAGCCCCCGGGTTCGTTGGAGAGGGGAGAAAAGGTGGCAGCGACAAGCTGCTTTTATCTCGACCACCTCTCTTAGAACCGAAGCTTAGATCGGGGAGTCACGGAGACTTGGAGCCTGGGGGCTAGGAGTCACGGGGACTTGGAGCCTGGGGGATGGAGTCACGGGGACTTGGAGCCTGAGGACTGGAATCACGGGGACTTGGAGCCTGGGGGCTGGAGTCAGTGATCTGC
The DNA here is from genome assembly GCA_022495995.1 of Adenophora triphylla var. japonica. Classification (NCBI taxonomy): domain Eukaryota; kingdom Viridiplantae; phylum Streptophyta; class Magnoliopsida; order Asterales; family Campanulaceae; genus Adenophora; species Adenophora triphylla. The sequence continues at coordinate 21,896 of JAFEMH010006669.1, read as the reverse complement.
CGATAAACGCCAAAGATGGCCGGAGATTCCCGGATATAGGTGGAAGAGCACCATAAAATAAGCATAGATCCCGGAGGTAGCTTGAATATAAAACTCAGAGATTCCCGAGTAGATAAAGCGGGCACGTGGCCCTTGGATGAATAATCCAATAATAAGAATGAGCGAGCCCCCGAGCTGGCTATTGAGCTCCAAATGTGCATAAACCTGCAGGTAGTTTCAAAATGTATTTGCCCGAAGGCTTATAGGCGCGTAAATATTTATTAGCCCGTCGACTTTTATAGAGTTTTTCTTATGAGGATATCTGGCTTTGATATTAGTTTGTTGTTTGATCTTTACCCGTAGGCTTATTGGATCTTTGTCCGTAGGCTTATTGTTGGATCTTTGCCCGTAGGCTTATGGTTGGATCTTTGCCCGTAGGCTTATTGGATCTTTGCCCGTAGGCTTATTGTTTAACTCTTTGTTTAAAAACCTTTGTGGTCTTATCATGAGAGTTAGCCCCATTTCACTATGATCGTGTTTGTTTGGCCTTGGGACAAATGAGGCCTTAACCCCGTTTGTCTATTTGGCTTTGTTAAACTCCTTTGATCACTCCCATCCATTTACACTTATGTTCCGAACTTGCGATCCGTGGTGTAAGTAAAAAAGCGCCAAGACAAGCTACTTTTCATAGGGCATGTAGAGGGTGGCAGTGAGGCGATATTCTGCGCAACAGCATGTAGGAGCATATTTAGCATATTGGCCCTTTAACCTACCGGCATCTGTATCCACGATTGGTGGTTCATGCGGTTTGACCCTTTATTCAAAATTTCTTGAGTTTTTTGTGAGGGTCTTGTGGCGATCATGTAAGCGGGCTCATATGTTGGCCTTTGTCTCATACAGGCATGCGAGTAGCGGCCCTAAAAAGGGCCTTCGCGCATTTAGTGGGTTCGAACTTTGGCCTTTGTCCCCACTTGCATCTATATCCACTTTTTCTTGGTGGTATCATGCGGACAGGACGGAGTATCTAGTCCACGATCGAGTACGGGCGTAATAGCCTCTGTACCCATATAGGCGTGCGGATCATAATGGATCTTTGCGCATCGGTAGGTAGGGACTCTTATGTTGGCCCTTTAACCTTTTGGTATCCGCTTGCGGGCATCCACTTCAGCTTTTGAGGCTGGTGAGAATAACTTACGGATTGGCACAATCTTGGGTTTTAACCCTCTCCAATTCATGAATTTCGCTTGGGTAGTAGGTTGCACGAACTGAGGGTTGCGAGCACGAGCTTCGGAGCCTTGGCTCCGGACGACGAGCACGAGCTTCGGAATGTGAGCATAGGCTGCGGTCTGCGAGCACGAGCTACGGATTACGAGCGTGGGCTGCGGGTTGATGAGCAAGGATATGCAGGCTGCCGAGCTGACGAGCTGCGGGTTGCCGATTGCCTCTTTGTTTTTGCACGAACAAAATTCAGGAGCAGAGGAGAAATAGTTTTCTTGCTTCGCGGGATCACGAACAGGCCTCTTTATTTGCACGAACACATTTTTGGCGAAGGGGAAATATGTTAAAACTTGATGAAGTTTTTAACGGGTCGTCAGAAATTAAACGGAGGTGGTAAAGTGACCAAGCTTGTTTGTAGAAGACTAGCACATGCCCGTGTCCAAGGTCACGGGGGTTTTTTTTTTTTTTAAGAGCAAAATGGGAAAGGAACAAATGTATGAGGGCAAAATAAAAAATTTGCCGATTGTAACCGTTCAAAGAACCGTTTATACGGGGATTGAATTTATACTATAAATTGAATGGGCAAAATATTTTTATTCTGGACCACGTGGCTTGTTTTGGACCACTTCAAATTTGTGGCCTAAATCCTCCCATGACTTTTCTCCCCATTTTCCTTTTTCTTCCCAGCAACAATTAATTTCATCAATTTCTCTTTCTTCTCTTTCACCTTTCAGCAATCAATTTCCCCTATTTCTCTCCCTACCTTCTATTTTCCACATCAAATATTTTCTTCTTTCCTTTTCTTTCTCTTCGTTTCGTGGCCCTTCCATTTTCTCTCCAGCCAACTTCTTTCATGGAAATCAACTCCGCCCTTTTTCCTTTTCTCTTTTTCCCCCAGCAGCTACAAATTCACTACGCCGCTTCTCCTTCTACCTTCTTCCGGCGTTTTGAGAAAAAAGCACGAAGTAGTTCACGACGATTTTAGCCGGCTTGCTCAGATCTGATTATGGCCGGACGGCGGACCCCTTTTTCGAGTTGTCTCTTGAAGTCGGATCTTGATGCGGATCGCGAACTGAAGGTCAAGTTCGGAGCTAACTGAGTGAGCGGAATGCGGTTGGCTGCGGTCTGTGCTCTTGAATGATTGCCCGAGCTTTAAGTTTGTTCGGAGCTCACCGGCGATGTAGGGTATGATAGGAGTCGGGTTTTGGCGGGCAGCGGAGCCCATTGTTCAGCGGCTTGCTAGTTGCTACTACTGCTGACCGCCGGAGGTTGTAGGTGGAGAGCTCGCCGGATTTTATGGAGGCTGCGACCACGGGCTGCGATCACACGGACAGCGATCTCGGGCAAGAGTGTCGCCGGGATGCGGACAGAAGGTCGCCGGGATGCGGACTGACCTGCAGTCAAGGGGGTTGACTGCGGGGAGATGGCCGGAGCTTGGGGTCTGCGGTCACCGGCAGCAGGAGCAGACTGCGATCACATTTCGCGAGCACAAATGGTAGTGAGCCGATTGATTCTTGTTCGCGGGCAGGAGGAGCAACGGGGAGAGAATTCTGCGGACATGGAAGCAGGGGAGACGCCGGAGCGGGCAGCGGCCACGGGCAAGGATGGTTGACTGCGGTCAAAGCTTTGCGGGCACCTCTAATGGACTGAAGGTACTCACCACCATTTTCACCCCTCTAGGCTTGATTCTTTATTTATTTCTGAAGATTTCTAGACCCAACTGTTTTGGTCAAATTTCAACAAGTGTTTCAAGTGACAAGAAAAATGACTAAAGTGATATGAATCAAGGTACAATGATTATCAAGTTGAATAGAAATGGACACAAGTTGTTTGTTGACTAGGGAAAGCCCTTGAACAACTTGTTCGCCGGCATAAAATTCCGAGAGGTTTTGGTACCTACCTTGATCAAAAGTTTACTAAAGATTGAGAGAATTACAGAGCTATGAGCGTATAGAAGGGAGCTTAAGTTAGTGAAAGACGTGTGTGTAAAATATAGTGTTCTATCCCTTTTATACCTCAAATAACGGCTAATTTTACAAAAAAAATAATGGGCCTAAAATCTCGGGAGATAGGTTGATCCGGTTGAGATATCTTCGCCATTTTGTTGATGGAGGGGATAACGATCTGTTGCTGGAGAAACGTCTTTGAATTGGTCTTCGATTGCTTTGCCACGTTCCCTGAAAAATGGGGTTAACGTAACAACGGTTCAACCTGCAGTAGATCAAGATGTAATAGAACAACTCAAGTTGTTAGTACCAAGTTGTTATATGCAAGTTGTGTAACGCCCCGAGCCCGAAGACCGGGTCGGAACGCTATCAGATTTGACGGACTATCCCCACAAACCACCACAAGTCTTTCCAGCACGTGTTGTCCTCACTTACGTGCTCACTGAGAAACTTCCCAGTGGGTCACCCATCCTAGAATTTTCCCAGGTCAAGCACGCTTAATCTTGGAGTCCTTATAGGATGAGCTTCCGAAAAGAAGATGCATCTTGGTGATATGAGTAGCACTAATCAAATCATATCAAACATATCAGGCACACACATTTTTGGGGGCGCCACAATCTCCCCCACTTAGGATCCTTGCCGTCCCCGGCAAGGCCTACTTGGAAACCTCGGGCAGTGTGGATCCAAGAGGGGCTCGTACGGATTCAAGAGGTGACTCCCACCGACTCCGCGGTGTGCACTTTGTTCCGCACAGCACTTTGCTCCACACTTCCGGCCGGGTCCCGCTCTGATACCATTTGTAACGCCCCGAGCCCGAAGACCGGGTCGGAACGCTATCAGATTTGACGGACTATCCCCACAAACCACCACAAGTCTTTCCAGCACGTGTTGTCCTCACTTACGTGCTCACTGAGAAACTTCCCAGTGGGTCACCCATCCTAGAATTTCCCCAGGTCAAGCACGCTTAACCTTGGAGTCCTTATAGGATGAGCTTTCGAAAAGAAGATGCATCTTGGTGATATGAGTAGCACTAATCAAATCATATCAAACATATCAGGCACACACATTTTTGGGGGCGCCACAAGTTGAAACATGTTGACTGAAAATGTAGGGCCCAACAATTGCCCCCAAATTTTTTGAATTTTAATATGCAGAATATAAAGAGACAAAAAAGATCTAAAAAGTTTGCCAAAAACGGAGGTGAAGTACGGCGGTTTTTAAATGAAAAGGTTTTGATGGGACGGTTTAAGTAATTTTCCAAAGCAAAAGTCATGATGGTTTTGACTCCCAACCGCTGCCAACTTCTCTTTTAATAAATAAAACTCCTTCCCAACTCTCCCTTTCATAGAATCAAAAGGGTTGCTTTCAAAGAGATTTTCGAGATGAAGAACCAAGGAAGGAGATCGGAGAGAGAATCAAGTAGGAACCTCCGGTGAGTTTTTCATTTTCTTTTCAATTTCCTCTCTGATTTCTTGCTTAAGTTGTAAAATGGGGAAGAAGAAGGTGGCGAATATAATCGAGAGCGATGAGGGTTTGCCTGAGGGTTTCTTAACCCAAAATATGTTGAAAAATCCGGACAAGGAAAAATGTCTGATTCCCGCGGCCAACTTAGAAATTATTAAGAGAAACCACGCAATGTCGTATGATACCGAGCTTTTCACCCATCCCGACTTAACCTCTGAATGCTATTCTCCCGATTGGGTGTGCTTTCCCGAATATCCCTTTGTCATTGGCCTAAAATTTCCATTCCCAAAGTTAATTACTAGGTTTTTTGCTTCTTCAAAACTTAACTATGCCCAAATCATGCCACAAGGTTGGAGATGCCTTCAAACCCTAGTTAGGTTAAGTGCGGAAACATAGTTGGAAGTTGGTTTAGAGGAGTTTGCTTACACAACTGAGTTTAGGGGATTTGGCCTAGGGAGATTTGAATTTAGGGTTAAGACTGGTGGAAAGCCTTTTTTGAATGATAACAGCGATCCTGCTGACAAAGGGTGGAAGAATAAATTCTTTTTCGCAAGGAAAAACACCCTGGTGTCAGAGGAGAGTGCCAATTCCAAGTGGAGGTCTCAAGGTAGTATAGATATTTTTTCTTATTCTAATAATGCTTCTTAATAATCTGCTAACTAACTCCCTGAATTTCCTTTGACTTAGTTGCTAAGCTGAGCGTGCTTTTCGCTCATAAAGATAAAACAGAGGAGAATGTGAAAAAGATTTACGAGTTGGATCCACTAGTGAGGTCTTTCAAAGCATTGCCAGTTTTGTTTGTTGCAGATCCGGAAGGAGAAACTAATCCTGAAGAAGCTCTCTGTGTTCAAAAAATCAGCAAAAAGCATGTACTCCCTCCGTCCCAAAATGAATTTCCTAAAAAAGTTCAAATTTGCTCTTGATCAAGATTAAATTTGTACATTCTTTAAACAATCATTTTGGGAGAGAGGGAGTAATAGATACTCCTATATGCTTTATATAGCCAAATTCCAAGTAATCGAGCACAGTGAACTGGTTCGAAAATTGTACCTCACCATGCCACCCGTAACTTTGTAAGGCTGAGCACAAATCCTGAATAAGTTCTTGGCGGTGAGGCTGAGCACAAACCAGGCCTGCGTACTTTGTAACTTCAGGCCAATCTTGAGAAGCTACCACCTTTACCAAATATGTCAGTGAAACTAAATAAGGAAATAGCTAGGGTGCAGTTTTATCATGGTACAAGCAATGTACAAATAATTAAAGCATATTCCTAATAAACATTGACAAGTCATCCTAAACAAATAAAAGTACGCAAATTAGTTTTGTTACATAGTTTTGTTACAAATAAAATTGTTTGTCGCCAAGTTCATTCATCATTGAACATCAAATCCAGATCTGCCGCTAATCTTGCCCCCCTTAAAGTATCCTTTATCCACGAAACCTTTCTTTCAGCACTCATCCGCAACCAGACCAAAACCTTTACCTCCGAATAATCTTCAAAGAGACTTAGAGCTGAATTGAACTCGAAAGTACTTAAACGACCAGCTTCGTAAAGACTATGCAGTTCCACAGAAACCTCTATATTATCTGAAAATATCGTTAGCAAATTAGATAAAGCTCTATCTAGAAATAAAAAATAGGGCAATTCGCAATTTGCCCTAAAAAATATCCTTAATTAGAAAGTACATTGATGTAAGTTGCAAGCCGTTACCTTCACGTTTTGAATTAGCAATTCTCTTGTTTCCCAATCGTCTAGCTTCCACTGCGGAGCTACTAGCTAAATGCATCATATCAGTGGGAGGATTTTCGTTGTTGATGCATGTGGCAATGACTTGACTTGAGAAGCTAACGGCCTGATTTTTGCCCTTGCTGGAATGAGAACATTGATCTATCATTAAAGCCTATAGCTGTTGCTTGAAGCTTTGTCTAGAGACTGAACAGATCAGTTGATGATTACCTCCCTCGCCCAACCACAAACTTTCTTCTTTGGTGGGGCAGTAAAATAATGAGGGAGGAAGGGACGGGATTTTTAGTTATGAAACATGTGAAGGGCGATTTGAGGTCTAAGATAGAGGATGAATAGTTAAACGACCGTTTGATAACTTTTGTAGAAAGAGATGTCTTCATGACTTTTAGCGATGATGAGATTTAAATAGTATTCTATACCTAAAAAAAAATTAAAAAATACAATACAAGTAACTTTTTAACGGGAAATGTTAAAAATTTAACTGTTTTTTCAAAAATCTCTCCAAAAGTTAACCTTTTTTTTTCAAACATTCATATTATTGTTAAACCCCCCTAACGGCTACTTTTTTTAACTTTGGAAACACATTTTCAGTTAAAAATCAAACTGAAAAAAAGTTACAGCCGTTAAATCCTTAAAAAAAAAATTCGAAAAATCTGGTTAAACCGGATAACCGGCTAACCGGTGAACCGTAACCGGCTTATCCGGTTAGACGGTTTGGTTGCGGTTCGCCCATTTTCGGTTTGATAACCGCCGGTTCGGTAACCGCAAAACGCCGGTTAACCGAATCGGCCAATTGCAGTCCCCCTTAGCAATCGCCGGCGACACTCGACTTCGTAATCGTCAGCAACTTTGAAATTGGTGGTCAATGGGTCTATCTCAAAAATTTCTCACCCATGGTCACGTGATGAGCACATTAGGTTTCTTTTTTTTTTTCTTTCTAAAATAAAATAAAGTCTTTTGGTATTCAAAGAAAGACTAAAGATTCCTTACTTCTCTAGAAATCCAGATTACTATAGACAGAAACCCCATCACACACACACATTCACTATTTTACTACCAACTTTCTCACTTCTATTTATTTCTCATATTTACAATAATTCTCTCTCTCTCTCTCTCTCTCTTTATATATATACATATATATATATATATATATATATATATATATATATATATATATATATATATATGTATATATATAAAGAGAGAGAGAGAGAGAGAGAGAGAATTATTGTAAATATGAGAAATAAATAGAAGTGAGAAAGTTGGTAGTAAAATAGTGAATGTGTTGTTATTGTGTATTGAGCGATCCATTTTATAAATAAAGTAACTAAGGATCAGGGCCCCAAATTTTGAAGGGACTCAATTTTATCTATGTCCATTAAATATATATATATATATAACAGATTATTGTGCTAATTTTTTAAAGGACAAATTGCAATTTAAGACCTGAAGTCGAAGGGGTGTTTTCCAAACGGCCCCATATTCTCATTTCGCATATGACCTCTGTACTTATGAGACAGACCTGCTAAGGACTTTACCGTGAGACTGAAAAAAAAAGTAAAAATCTTATTTTTGGACGGAAGGAGTACTACCGGCATAATCCTTACTCAAGGATTCGGGATCTCACCGTTTTGGGTCCTTGTGTTCAAACCCGGGATACCTTCTTTTAATCTCGCATCCACCGCTTCATTTGCTATAAATGATTGAGATAGTTAAGACAATTTCCAAACCAAATGTCCCCTAGAGTCGCAAGTGAATCTGCGAGTGGGTTGTCAAACAAAAGCAACAACTTCTTCCACACTTTTTGTGCCACTTCCAAATGGATCAGAGGATAACTCAAAATCTCCACTTTCGGATTCTATTTGCGACAGTAGCACTCAAAAACCATTCTCCCCCACTCTCTCCTCACCAGCTCTCCCCCTCCCTTCAAATTCCTAAATTTTAAATTAGGGCTTATATGTGTTAGATCCAGTACTTCAAACTCAGAAATTGGGACTACACAACTGCGCACAGGGCTACACTCCACGCACTACACAACACTTAAAAGCACTGGACTGCAATGCACAACACTTCACAGATCTATTACTCTATGTTTAATGTTTATTATAAGTACTTGTATTTGTTAATGAATGTCATTACTTTTTTGACAGCTTAGTAATACAAAGAAGTTAGCTAGTGTGACAGGAAGATGGTGACAGAGATGAGCGAGGAAGTACTACTCGGACCAAACCACCGAAAAAAGTGTCAAACTTAATAATACTCCCTCCGTCCCAAGATCTTCCTATTTATCCTTTGTCATTGTCCCCAAATATCTTCCAATTTCTATAATTTGACTAGACAAATGGGAAGATCATTTTGGAACGGAGGAAGTATTGATATTTTTAAGTCAAATATCAATATTTGGAATGAAGCAACTTTGGTCCGAGATTCAAGATGTTTTTCTATGTATTTTGATTGTAATGACTTTGATAATTTGAGTCTCTTGTCAAATTATCAAAGATGTTTTTTCCATCTAGTGAAGAGAACAGTTTGTTAGGATAAAAAAGGTTACAAATAGGGGGCATTTACAAAAAACTCATTTTAAAAGATGAAAATTACAAAAAAATACACACAAGATGGAAATTACAAAAAACTTTTATAAAAATTACAAAAAACTACTTTCGTAAATTGAAAGCACTATTTTCTTAAAAAAAAAATAAAAATAAATAAACATAAAATGTAAAACAATCTTGTCATTCATTTTCAAACTTTAAGTTTTGCACAAATATAATTGATCATGAACAATTAAAAAAAAAAAATCATTTAGTGAGAACAATCCATCTCATAGCAACAACAATCTAAAAATCATCGCCTCTTGATACCACTTCCTTGCAAGTTGGACGGAGTAAAATGGTATGCTAAAACTGCGATACATAGCTACCCTTAATGTCACAAAGTGGAGGATAGGGCTGTACAAATAATTAAAGCATATTCCTAATAAACATTGACAAGTCATCCTAAACAAATAAAAGTACGCAAATTAGTTTTGTTACATAGTTTTGTTACAAATAAAATTGTTTGTCGCCAAGTTCATTCATCATTGAACATCAAATCCAGATCTGCCGCTAGTCTTGCCCCCCTTAAAGTATCCTTTATCCACGAAACCTTTCTTTCAGCACTCATCCGCAACCAGACCAAAACCTTTACCTCCGAATAATCTTCAAAGAGACTTAGAGCTGAATTGAACTCGAAAGTACTTAAACGACCAGCTTCGTAAAGACTATGCAGTTCCACAGAAACCTCTATATTATCTGAAAATATCGTTAGCAAATTAGATAAAGCTCTATCTAGAAATAAAAAATAGGGCAATTCGCAATTTGCCCTAAAAAGTATCCTTAATTAGAAAGTACATTGATGTAAGTTGCAAGCCGTTACCTTCACGTTTTGAATTAGCAATTCTCTTGTTTCCCAATCGTCTAGCTTCCTTGAGCTACTAGCTAAATGCATCATATCAGTGGGAGGATTTTCGTTGTTGATGCATGTGGCAATGACTTGACTTGAGAAGCTAACGGCCTGATTTTTGCCCTTGCTGGAATGAGAACATTGATCTATCATTTTCTGGATGATTTGAAGATTTAGTGGACCCTTGTCTCCACTGGGCGCAAACACAAGTTTAACATGATGCTTCAAATCCGAATGACAATCAATTGAATCCAAAGTGGGATCATCTGTATAATACTTATAATAGTTTGAGGCAATATTAAGTATATCCCACACACTCAGATCCATACGGGTTCTTTGATGCATAACAGCTGGAAGATGAAGCCACATATCTGCGTCATCCCAACCTCTAAATCTAGAATGTGGCGATATGCTATGTCTCACATTCGACAATTCTTTGAAAAGATATTCATCAACGAGATAAGGAGAAGACATAGCATATCGCCACATTCTAGATTTAGAGGTTGGGATGACGCAGATATGTGGCTTCATCTTCCCGCTGTTATGCATCAGAGAACCCGTATGGATCTGAGTGTGTGGGATATACTTAATATTGCCTCAAACTATTATAAGTATTATACAGATGACCCCACTTTGGATTCAATTGATTGTCATTCGGATTTGAAGCATCATGTTAAACTTGTGTTTGCGCCCAGTGGAGACAAGGGTCCACTAAATCTTCAAATCATCCAGAAAATGATAGATCAATGTTCTCATTCCAGCAAGGGCAAAAATCAGGCCGTTAGCTTCTCAAGTCAAGTCATTGCCACATGCATCAACAACGAAAATCCTCCCACTGATATGATGCATTTAGCTAGTAGCTCCGCAGTGGAAGCTAGACGATTGGGAAACAAGAGAATTGCTAATTCAAAACGTGAAGGTAACGGCTTGCAACTTACATCAATGTACTTTCTAATTAAGGATATTTTTTAGGGCAAATTGCGAATTGCCCTATTTTTTATTTCTAGATAGAGCTTTATCTAATTTGCTAACGATATTTTCAGATAATATAGAGGTTTCTGTGGAACTGCATAGTCTTTACGAAGCTGGTCGTTTAAGTACTTTCGAGTTCAATTCACTTCTAAGTCTCTTCAAGATTATTCTGAGGTAAAGGTTTTGGTCCTGGTCATGGATGAGTGCCGAAAGAAAGGTTTCGTGGATAAAGGATACTTTTGGGGGCAAGACTAGCGGCAGATCTGGATTTGATGTTCAATGATGAATGAACTTGGCGACAAACAATTTTATTTGTAACAAAACTATGTAACAAAACTAATTTGCGTACTTTTATTTGTTTAGGATGACTTGTCAATGTTTATTAGGAATATGCTTTAATTATTCAGTACAAACTCTATCCTCCACTTTCAGGACATTAAGGGTAGCTATGTATCGCAGTTTTAGCATACCATTTTACTCCGTCCAACTTGCAAGGAAGTGGTATCAAGAGGCGATGATTTTTAGATTGTTGTTGCTATGAGATGGATTGTTCTCACTAAATGATTTTTTTTTTAAATTGTTCATGATCAATTATATTTGTGCAAAACTTAAAGTTTGAAAATGAATGACAAGATTGTTTTACATTTTATGTTTATTTATTTTTATTTTTTTTTTAAGAAAATAGTGCTTTCAATTTACGAAAGTAGTTTTTTGTAATTTTTATAAAAGTTTTTTGTAATTTTCATCTTGTGTGTATTTTTTTGTAATTTCCATCTTTTAAAATGAGTTTTTTGTAAATGCCCCCTATTTGTAACCTTTTTTATCCTAACAAACTGTTTTCTTCACTAGATGGAAAAAACATCTTTGATAACTATGATACTTAAAAAAAACAAATGCCGCCTAAGAAAAAATGATGTAAGGTGGCCTTTGTTTTTTAATTTAAGCTTTGATTCAGAGCTTCATCTCTTACCGAATAAGAGGTATGGAGATTAAGTGTGTTTTTTTTTTTTTTGGGTCTTCGGAATCACGTTTGTGTGAGTCCGCGGTGTTTCCCGGGTGTTCGGATGGGGAGTGATCCGGATTGGGGTACTTATAGAAGCCCCTCGGCGATGTCACTTATGAAGGAAGTGGGGTCGTCGATAAAGATAAGGGTCCCGATCTGGATCGCTTGTCGGGAGAGAGAAGGTGACCGTGTTGGTCGAATGTGAGGGGTTGTCGGTGTCCGGGGTGAGGTGGACGTGTCGGTGTCCATTATTTGTTAAATGTATTAAGCTGTCTTTTAGCATGTTGTGAGCTTGAGAGTAGACCGTGCTTGTACTCATCAAGAAATGTTGTAATCGAATGGCTAGGGATGGATCGACAGAGCTTTGGGTGGCTTCGGGATGCTTCGGAAGCGTCTCGGGATGACTCGGCAGGGCTTCGGGACGCTTTGGGAGGACTTCGGAGCGCCTCGGAAGGCCTCGAAATGAATTGAAAGGGACCGGGATTGCCTCGAAAGGACTTAGAAGGGAGCCTGAAGGCTGGGGGGAGAGAGAGAGGAGAGAATGTAGGTTTGAAGAAAATGAGAGGGGGAGCCCTCTATTTATAGGCCCCAAAAAACTGCAAAGTGGTCCGTACGGACCTTGTGGCGAAACTAGTTTTTTGGTTTTCCGGGATTTGAGGGAATATCATAGACTTTAAGGGGATTTTGCAATGATGGTTTTCACCCTGCAAAGTGGTCCGTACGGACACTATTGCAGGCTGACCATTTTTGTAAATTTCCATAAAGTCCTATTTTATTTTATCTCAGAAGGGTCCTACCTTAGTTTGGTTGGTGGTTTTGGGGTTTTTGGAAGTTACGGGTCTCTGGGATCACGTTTGTGTGAGTCCGCTGTGTTTCCTGTGTGTTCGGATGGGGAGCGATCTGGATTGGGATACTTACAGAAGCCCCTTGGCAACGTCAAGAAATGTTGTAATCGAATGGCTCGGGATGGACCGAAATGGCTCGGGATGGACCGGCAGGGCTTCGGGATGCTTCGGGAGCGTCTCGGGATGACTCGACATGGCTTCGAGAGGACTTTGGAGCGCCTCGGGAGGGCTCGAAAGGCCCCGAAATGAATTGAAAGAGACCAGGATTGCCTCGGAAGGACTTAGAAGGGAGCTTGAAGGCTGGGGGAGAGAGGAGAGAATGGAAGTGTGAAGAAAATGAGAGGGGGAGCCCTCTATTTATAGGCCCCAAAAACTGCAAAGTGGTCCGTACGGACCTTGTTGCAAAACTAGTTTTTTGGTTTTCCGGGATTTGAGGGAATATCATAGACTTTAAGGGGATTTTGCAATGATGGTTTCACCCTGCAAAGTGGTCAGTACGGACACTATTGCAGGCTGACCATTTTTGTAAATTCCCAAAAAGTCCTATTTTATTTTATCTCAGAAGGGTCCTACCTTGGTTTGGTCGGTTGTTTTGGGGTTTTTGGAGGTTACGGGTCTTCGGGATCACGTTTGTGTGAGTCCGCGATGTTTCTCGGGTGTTCGGATGGGGAGCGATCCATATTGGGGTACTTATAGAAGCCCCTTGGCGACGTCACTTATGAAGGAAATTTATGAAGGAAGTGGGGTCGTCGATAAAGATAAGGGTCCCTATCTGGATCGTTTTTCGGGAAAGAGAAGGTGACAGTGTTGGTCGGATGTGAGGACATGTCGGTGTCCGGGGTGAGGTGGACGTGTCGATGTTCTGTTGTGAGGTGGACGTGTCGGTGTCCAGGTGTGAGGTGTCCATTCATTGCATTTTATTGTAGACACATTATTTGTTAAATGTATTAAGCTGTCTTTTAGCATGTTGTGAGCTTGAGAGTAGACCGTGCTTGTACTTATCAAGAAATGTTGTAACCGAATGGCTCGGGATAGACTGGAATGGCTCGGGATGGATCGACAGGGCTTTGGGAGGCTTCAGGATGCTTCAGGAGCGTCTCGGGACGACTCGGCAGGGTTTTGGGACGCTTTGGGAGGACTTCGGAGCACCTCGGGAGGGCTCGAAAGGTCTCGGAATGAATCGAAAGGGACCGAGATTGCCTCGAAAGGACTTAGGAAGGCATGTGTCTCTCTGGAAGCGACTTACATGTCGCGCATTACATTTGTGATGGTGCAAAAGAGACACCATACACGTTTATTCCCGGCTCGATTCGATCCGAGCTCGAACAGTCATACTGGGCTCGAGTTCGAGCTCGAGAAAAGCTCGAGCTCGATAACTTATACGAGCTCGAGCTCGAAACTTCAAAGCTCGGCTCGTTTACAGCCTAACTGTGGGCCGTTAGGCCTGCACATGTAACATGCCTGCTCTGATACCTTTTTAAAGTCTGAGATTCCACCTTAAAATTAATTGGTTCTAAGAGAAGTGGTCCAGGATCTTTATATGTTAAAAGGTTCGTCAATTTCCGATACATGATAATGTCTCTAACAAAATATATGTCTATTTCGGGACGGGTGAAGTACTGAAGAGAAAATAATAAGTAGTATTTGATCTAAACTCGGTAGTTATCTTAAATTTATATCTTTGGGTGTAGTAAGTTTTTTTATGAACATCTTTTTGTGTATGTGAGAGCCTATGATTTTTCTCCTTTGTTGAGGACTTCTGATTTCCTTCCTTTGTTTGTTGAGGGATTTGTGTTTTACTTTCGTTGCTATTATGAAATATTTGTTGGCTACTCTCAATCTATTTCACGGAGGGCGAAGATGAAGAATTATGTTGATTTGGTTGCTTCTTCTCCAAAAAACAACACATCAGATTTATTGTTGGAAGGAAGGGTTTCGACTTTCGATCAAGTTTGGGCTTCCGCGAAATCGTATTTCATCCATTTGGAAGCCTTGTAAGAGTGTGTTAACGAAGGATTTCGACGATGGTCGATATCTTTTCTGGTTCATCCATGACTTGGTGGATGTTTTCTTTAGGGTAGTTTTTGAAAATGTTAACTCCACTGTTTGGGTCGAGCTTCCATCGATTATGGATACCCAACTTCAAAACATTTGTTCTTATTATTAATAAAATGTATATATTTGCTTTTAAAAAACATTCCTTTCTCACTTAACTTGAATAAAATATTAATTTCTTGTTTTGAATTCAAATGCTTGTTAGACAATTTTGAGTTTTAAACTATTATCAATAGCTTTCTGAAATTACATGTTTGATCAAACTTCCAAGTGGGACAAACAAATAGACATCTTTTCTTTTCTTTCCTGAAAAAGAATTGGACTCAATGGTCGAATTTGAAATTTTTACGTTACTTTATTGCAATTTTTTAAGTTTTAAAAGAAGTATTATGTTTGAGTTATTAATTTTTTAAGGATGATGTAGTATTTATTTATAGTTTTTTTGTACATAATAATATTGCATTCAACTATTTGTTCACTTGTTTTTGTATTTTTTTAAATCAAGCTGCACATTTTTAAAGTATACTTCATCCGTGAAATAAATCTATTGGGGAGTGAAATTTTCTTACAAATTATTGCGTTTTCTGGTTATTCACCTTATTGCAAGTAAAATAAATCTATGGCTTGAAATGTGGTTTGAACCGTCAGAACCGCAAAAGCAAACCATGGTTTAGACCGAGCTAAACCAAACCATTGCGGTTTAGCTTAGCTCGGTTTGAATTTTTTTATAGCTTAGCTCGGTTTGGAATTTCTCTAAACCGATAGTAGCAGTTTAGCTTCAAATTTTACCCAAACCGAGTTAAACCGAACCATTTACATCCCTATGTAATTCCATTTTGAATTTGAAGATGTAATTCCAATTTTGTATTTGTATTTGTTGGGATCAAGGGATATATTGTTGGATGTCCGTTGCAAATGTAAAAAGTTGCTGCATATCTCTATTACCTTGTTACATGTGCAACGGAGTTACCATGATTTCCTAATTATACCATGTAACTTTATAACTATATATAGCAAGATATCATTGCAACACAATAAGGAAATCACATATATCAACATTGCAGCACATTTAGGTCATATCATGGAATGAAAAAAAAACTGAGAATGAGTTAACACACAAAATTCATAATCACAAAGCCGAAAATCTTGGAGTCTAATCTTTATTGGAAACCTAGAGCAGTTTAAGCACTTATCCATGCAAAAGTACATTCTTGAACTTGTTACGTTGTGAATAAACCCAACCTGAAAGCGTGTCCTTCCTCTGTCAAGAAAGATATATCAGAATCAACCTTGTGTTCCCCATAGTGATCAGCACTAAAAAGCTTTAACCAATGTACCATTTCACGAGTGTATGGATGTGTAGTCTTGCCCTATCAGGGCTAGCACATAGGACGGCGAACCCGGTGTTTTCAGTCATGAGGAGGTCACGCCCAAGTAGAAAAGTGGTGATATCAGTAGTACATCTCACATCTTCATTGTTGTTTAGTTCCAACTCTGAGCATAAGTACTCACCCGGCACCCCCCAAACTCTCCTTTAATACCCACATAGAAGAGAGATCCACTACTGTTATCTTTAATCAATCCAGCTTCAATCATCAAGTCAAAACTACGCCCGAATGAAATGGGGATAATAGGGGGCCACTTCAAAGTCCCGTCTAGATTAAGAGCAAAAAAATGTGGTTGGTGGAGCATATAGCTACCACCATACTCCCATCTTTGTGCATATGCAATCCAGAAATATAGGCATCCTCATTTTCTCTAATGTATTCACCAAATACTTCTTGTTCAGCTATAGGAAGTGAGAACATCCCACTCAGTCTTACCCCTCTCATGAACCAACATTTTCACCAACTCATTTGTTTTCCACATCAGCACAAAAACTCCTTGGTTTTGAAAGTTGAATGTCGCAGCAGCCTCCAAAGGTGGGCAATCTATGCCGGGTGGTGGCAGGTTTGGCAACTCCGAAAATCTGCCATTACCGGACATGCTGTAGCAAACCACAATACAATCTTTCCGGAGCATTAACCATTTTTCATGATATGCCATTATTTGATAGTGACTGAAATATCCATCCCTAGTTCTAATAACGTGGGTCTCCACCACACCTTGCAACCCTTCAAAATAAACATCAAATAATTGCATATCATGAAAAATGGTTAATGCTCCGGAAAGATTGTATTGTGGTTTGCTACAGCATGTCCGGTAATGTCAGATTTTCGGAGTTGCCAAACCTGCCACCACCCGGCATAGATTGCCCACCTTTGGAGGCTGCTGCGACCTTCAACTTTCAAAACCAAGGAGTTTTTGTGCTGATGTGGAAAACGAATGAGTTGGTGAAAATGTTGGTTCATGAGAGGGGTAAGACTGAGTGGGATGTTATCTCACTTACTATAGCCGAACAAGAAGTATTTGGTGAATACTTTAGAGAAAATGAGGATGCCTATATTTTCGGATTGCATATGCACAAAGATGGGGGTATGGTGGTAGCTATATGCTCCACCAACCACATTTTTGCTCTTAATCTGGACGGGACTTTGAAGTGGCCCCCTATTATCCCAATTCCATTCGGGCGTAGTTTTGACTTGATGATTGAAGCTGGATTGATTAAGATAACAGTAGTGGATCTCTCTTCTTTGTGGGTTTTAAAGGAGAGGTTGGGGGGGGGTGAGTACTTATGCTCAGAGAGTTGGAACTAAACAACAATGAAGATGTGAGATGTACTACTGATATCACCACTTTTCTACTTGGGCGTGACCTCATGACTGAAAACACCGGGTTCGCCGTCCTATGTGCTAGCCCTGATAGGGCAAGCACTACACATCCATACACTCGTGAAATGGTACATTGGTTAAAGCTTTTTAGTGCTGATCACTATGGGGAACACATGGTTGATTCTGATATATCTTTCTTGACAGAGGGAGGACAAGCTTTCAGGTTGGGTTTATTCACAACGCAACAAGTTCAAGAATGTACTTTTGTATGGATAAGTGCTTAAACTGCTCTAGGTTTCCAATAAAGATTAGACTCCAAGATTTTCGGCTTTTGTGATTATGAATTTTGTGTGTTAACTCATTCTCAGTTTTTTTTTCATTCCATGATATGACCTAAATGTGATGCAATGTTGATATATGTGATTTCCTTATTGTGTTGCAATGATATCTTGCTATATATAGTTAAAAAGTTACATGGTATAATTAGGAAAACATGGTAACTCCGTTGCACATGTAACAAGGTAATAGAGATATGCAGCAACTTTGTTACATGTGCAACGGACATCCAACAATATATCCCTTGATCCCAACAAATACAAAATTGGAATTACATCTTCAAATTCAAAATGGAATTACATAGGGGTGTAAATGGTTCGGTTTAACTCGGTTTCGGCAAAATTTGAAGCTAAACCGCTAGTATCGGTTCAGAGAAATTCCAAACCGAGCTAAGCTATAAAAAATTTCAAACTGAGCTAAGCTAAACCGCAATGGTTTGGTTTAGCTCGGTCTAAACCACGGTTTGCTTTTGCTGTTCTGACGGTTCAAACCACATTTCAAGCCATATTTTTTTTAAATCATTTTATGTCTAGAACGGAGGGAGTATAAAATAAGCAAATAAAATAAAACAAATAAATTGAAGTAGCAATCACTAAACAACAATTTTAAAACAATCATGGAATACAAAACATACCAAATAAAAATTACAAATCAAAGTGTTTATATTACAAACTATTGATGGTTCGGTTTCATAGCTCGGCTCGGTAAACCGAGCCACTCGGTTTGTTATTTTTTCAAACTGAGCTAAACCACTTGCATTTAAAAACCGAGCTAAACCACATGGTTTAGCTCGGTTCGATCTCAAACCGCGGTTTGAGCTAAACCGCTTACACCCCTATACATATTATTCTTTGTAATAACTTGAAACTCGTTTATATTGTTTTGTACTTCAACTCTGTAGTTTCAAATATTTTTCAACTTTGATTAATGTAACATGTTTTGAATCATCTGTATTGGTCTTGCTTTTGTTGGGATTGTTCTTTCTTTAAAATCTTTTTCATATGGTAATGTTACTACATGTTTCTTTCGTTCCCAAAAGGCTGTGGGTAAATCATAACATAAATCTTTTTCAAATTTTTCTAGTCTTTTTGAGATTATATTTTTATATTCTTGAAGTTGAAGTTTTTCTTCTATTTTAACATTTAGTAATTCTTCTTTAAGAAATTTTATTTGATCTTGTAAAATATTAATTTTAGAAACTCAGGTAACTAAAATGCAATTTGCCCATTAATAAATTACTCCTACTTCTTCTTCCTTCTTCCTTCTTCCCCCACCTCACCCATCGCCGCCGCGTCCTCCTCCCATCACCAAGCCTCACTCCATCTCCCTTTTATTTTCCAAAAATCATCCCTGCAAATTAAGAACAAAGCCATAAATCAGAAAATACAGATCCAAAAATACCGGCTAATCGCATCTTTCTTCTTTCTTTTTCTTCTAATTTGATGTCTCTGAGAGAAATTCTCGACATCAGTCTCCAGCAAGAATACCACCACCACTAACGATCCTTCGGACCTTGGGTAAGTTCTGCTCCACCTCGTTCAAATTCGGTCGAAACAGACTTTTTTAATTTCAGGTTTTTTCTTCCTCCTATTTTGTTTGATTTGCACAACATATTAGATCTGAAAGATTATGCTTTCCAAGATAAAATCTGATGCTAATCCGAAAGATTTAATTTTAACCCCAAATTTCAAAGATTGAATTTTGGCTTGTCTTTGTGCTATCATGATTTTAACTTGTATGAAAATATCAGTTCCAAACTTTTGCTTCTTTGAATCATAAACTTGTGATTTATTATTATTATTTTTTTTTTTTGAAACCAACTTGATTTGAATTGTTCGAATACCAAATAAATCTTTTAGTTTGTAGGTTCATCCTTCAAATAAGATTGAATGCTTTATTTGATCAAAAGAAAGGTTGGGTCTTGATGATGCTTTTAGAGATTAATTTTGATGTAAATTTGAAAGATTGAATTTTCACTGCAAAGTTCATAAGATGGAATTGTGGTGCACCCATCGATTTATTATTTACTCCGTATTTATTTATTAACCAGGATACTTTTTATAGAGGACAGAAACTCATCACACTCAATAACTTGAACGGTGGTGTTTGTATATTAGTGGAAGTTGTTGTGTCAGTTAGTAAAGTTGTTAGTGTTTGTTAGGAGTTAGTTACAGAAGACTTTATAAAGTGTAGTCTGTACATTTACATTCTTAATAATGAAGATATGATAATCAATTCTCTCTCTAGGTTACATTTCACTATGTGTCACGGTATCGGATAAATCGATACATTGTTAGGTTCTAGCTTCCGCATCATGATTTCTTCCTACATCTATCATTCCTATCTTTGATTTCATTCTCCGATCACTTTCCCCCATTCAGTTTCATTTTCCTATTTCTTTATTTGTTCGACTTTGCCAGAATCAATGGCGACTGAGGTTGTTACTGCTACTCCACCGGCCGACGAGTATGATATTACTGAAACGACTTTACAACTGTCTCCTATGCATCCTCTCTACTTACATCCCAATGATTTTTTCCTAAGAGTTATGGTGATTGCGCTCTCTTCTATGATGAAGCTTGGTCTTGTTAATTGTATTCACAATACTCCGAGTTCTACCTCTAAATACATTCTTTATTGAGAACATTGCAACAATATGCTCATAAGCTGGTTTCTTAATACTATCTCCTGAAATTAGATTTAGCGTTGTCTATTTCCGAACATCTAGAGAGATTTGGCTTGATTTGGAGTCGAGGTTTGCTCAAAGTAATGCCTCTCAGATTTTTCAAGTTCGTAAGGAAATGATCTCTTGTTCAAAGCACTATGTCTGTTTCAGCTTATTTCACGAAATTTAGGACCATGTGGGATGAATTTGTGAATTTAAGTCATTCTCCTAAACGCACTTGCAATTGTAATTGTGGAGCTGCATCTGCACTAGTTGTGTATGAATCTGTGCACAGAAACTGGTACAGTTTCTTATGGGACTGAGTGACAACTTTGCCTCCATAAGAAGCACAATTCTAACTATGGCTTCTAGCTTGCCACCTCTCCTTGATTCTTCTACTGCCTTATTTTGTAAGGCTAATTCTCAGAATTCTAGGAACACAAGCTTCCTCAAATTCTTCTTATAGGAGAGGGGATAGATCATACACTAGAGGTGACAACAAAGGTGCTTTTCTATGTGATTATTGTGGTGGTATTTTTTGGGCATACTAAGGAGAAATGCTTCTGTCTACTATATCCTGACTGGTACAAGTTGTATGGTTTAATAAGAAAGCCTAATCCTAGCAAAATGCCCAAACATTTGAAGGCCAAGGAAACAGCAAATGCAGATATACACTACTCTTAGAATCTACTCCAGCTACTACAACTACTACCATTGCTGCTTCAGTCTATGGCCACCGCTTTCCTATCATCAATTGTTGGATACTTTCCAACCTCTCCTAAGGATATTTCTCTTTCCAATTACTCAGGTAATGCATTATTTCTCTTTCCAATTCTGTTCATTCAGACAATGATTCTCAAATTTCTACACAAGCCACCCGTGATTGGATACTTGACACAGGCTGCATCAGATCATATTACATCTCTCCTTCCATTTACTCATTAACCAGGATTCTCTTACATTCTCTTATCCATTTACCAAATGGATTTACAACTTATCACTCATAAGGGGTCTTTTCTGTTGTCAAAAAAGAGCAGCTTATTCTTCAACAATGTTCTTTAGTGCACCTTCTTTCAAATTCAGTCTTATATCAACAAACTTTCAAATTCAATCTTATATCTGGCAGAAAACTTTCTGCTGGCAGTTTATTTGTCTTATCATTCTTCTCTGATCATTGTCTTATTCATGACCAAACATTGCAGAATCTGAAGGGGCATTGGTAGATTAGTGGGAGGCTTGTACAAGCTTATCTCTTACAGATTCTCATTCTAGTTTACCTACTTCTGTTCATACTTGTACCTCTATTTTTCCTTTCCTTATATTCCGTTGTGGCACTACAGACTTGGGTACCTTTCCTGTCTATTGATTGCAAGCCTTCTGATGGTGATACTAAACATGTTTGTAATGTATTCCAGTATGCTAAACAGACTAGAATGCCAATTCCCTATTAGTACAAGTCACTGTTTATCTCAGTTTATGGCTTCTCCTAGGGAACCTCATATCTCAATGCAGCT